>JAFFZH010013432.1:34593-103945 GCA_018420115.1 Euura saliciscinereae
TGGAGTGTGTGTAGTGGGAGGGCGGGGTGGGGGGAGGGGGGTTTAAATTCTTGACCTGAAATTTTCTTCGAGATGGCATAAGGTCGTTAGGTGGAACAATAATTGGCTACCGTCAGCAGACTGTAAACAATATAGCGGACTTTGAGTACACAGGGAGAGTGTAGTCATAACAAATGATCGCCTTAAGGATAACCCATCAATGCGTAGGCAATGTTAACGACTGTCCGCAGTTATCTATATATGCTGTTGCAAATCGATGTTCGTTCCGGAGTTTACGATCAATTTCCCTCACGTTGTGGGTATATACCTCGGTACGATATCACGTACGAGTTTATAACAAGAGCTCGAGGTCCGTGTGTGTGAGGTTCGTAATGACCGCATGCGGTGCTCGTGTACGAAATAGATTGCAAGTTTTCGTAATGAGGATTGGCCAATCGGCAGTCCACCTCGATCATTCTGTAAGCTCCGGAGCACAGGCTCCTTCTTACGTCTTCTACGTGTACCTACTTTTGACGTTTAGGCTTTGGATAATACAGATTTACCGTTTAGTATAATCCCTCGCTCGCATATAGGGAAACGCTTTCGTACACCGGCAGCTGAAAGTTTGACCTTAGAGCACCTACTGCAATTTCTGAGCATTGCCGTTCTCCTGCAATAAATTATTAAATGCTGGATGGTTGGATTACAACACCGTACACTGTACAGGATTCAAATGAATGCAGGAACGTAAGTGCACTCACAGAGTGTTATATCTACAAGTGCAGCATCGTTCTTACCATCTCTGTTGCAAGTATACTCAAACAGACACGACGATTATGATTCCGTCATCCCCAACGCGGTCAACGTACAGTTCTTACCAGATTCACTTTAGGCTACCACGTTGAAAAGTTTTCATTAATCACTTATTTTCAACGATAAAAATAAAAAAAATTAGCTGATCAACGTAAATATTTGGTCATGGAAAGTTGTTCGTCTTTGCTTTGTTTATTCGTTTTTGTATCACCTTAAAACCCATATGGTAATGTTGGTGGAGACTGAGAAAATACTCGCTGCATGTATATCCACGTTTCTTATGACATGCGTGTTCGATACTCACGTCGACCCCGAAGGATAGTCTAGAGAGTTTTTTCTGTTATTTATTTTCTCAATAAATATCTCACGAATGAATCCGATGCAAATTGCGCCAAGGATAACGCTTTTAACGTTTAAGTGCTTCTTCAAGTTCAACAGGTATACACGTTAACGTTACTCACATAGCGGACAAAATATATCACGATCGGACAGGCGATCAAATCGCGCGAGTAAACGCAGCTGCTTTGACCTATTTTTATATGCATTCTCAGATTTAATTATCCTCGATGTGATTGTATTTTTTTAACGCACCTAACGTTACGAGCAGGAATTAAAATCTGGTCCGGGTATCTACTTGGGCAGGGCGCGAGAAAATATTCAAGGCGTGGTACCAGCAGCTTTTGGTAGTCGACGAGTACGTATTGTATGTAGTACGTACTCGACGCGCGATATTATTTATACCCAACTCCGAACTACACGCTTTATTGCCTAAGCTATTTTGCATTTAATTTTCATTTGTTTCTCCGGTGCGCGACACACTTATTACACGCAATAATTAGGCACGTCTGAAACGTATACGACTGGACATTTCTCACCACCGTCTAATTGTAAGCATCATCACTCACGGTCTTTGAAAATTAACTCTTATCAGGGCAATTATCATTAAATATCGAACGAGATAAAACGGCCATTTCACACGCTAGTGGAATCTTCGAAAATTAATCACGTTAATCTAGAATGTTCTGATACTCGGTTTCCCATCGTCACCTTGTACGTGGTTACGATTCAAATTTTGCTGTTGCGTCATTTAACCGACGGCGTTTGTAGTTACAGAATTTCAAATGTTGGCAATCGTGTTCAACCCAGTAAACGATCTGATTCGAAATTTATTCAGCCTGATACCGGACTGGTGATATATCGACTACCCGATCCGTGGGTGAATACACGTTATTTGTATCGTTTCGATTACAATCGAATTTTTGATCTCCCAATGTCGTCGAATGAGCCACTGCAGTCGCTGCACGCTCTTTTAAATATACATGCGAGATATGTTAATTTCCATATATTTCGTTCTCGAATACGTAATAACAGCGACCGAGAGAGATTGCGAGATTTATGCTGCAATAAATCTGCGAAAAATAAGAAGTAGAGTTTTAACAAGATTGAATAAAGGTGTAAATTAATGATCCATATATCTATTTTGAAAAATGAACACATTTTGTTTTGCATAAGGTGAGAACGATCGATATACAGCGATTTATTCATCACGATGATACAGTCGGCGATTTGAAACGATTCGTTAAGGTGATGATGGCTGCGGTCGCGGTCTGCCTACACCTGTCCAAGTTTCCGATTGGCAAAATTCCCTTCTCCTTTCTAACAACACGCTGGAACCTACGAAGCTACGTACTTTTATTATTCGTATCTGTGGCATCTGGCAAAGGTTCATGCACACACAGGCTCGATGGTGGTTAAGTCTTACTGATATAATGATCCAGTGCACGATGGTATCTCGTCCTAGGTATCCGCAAAGTGTTCGAATTATCCGCGATATTGAGAAACCACACTTTTATTACCTACTTCGATCGTTTCTATAGCCTTGTTCCATCGAAATCTATAAATACCGATCTCTTAAGTTGGTTGCCTCCAATTTCAAAGATCATCAACTGCGGCTACTGACACGGAACGATAATCTAATAACACCTCAACTTTACCCGCTCCAGATCCTAACGTTAGCAGGAAACTGATGAAGATTCCTATCACTACTTTTGAAAATAAATCGTGTAAGACTCCGCCAGGAGTCGACCGATGGAGGGAATCTTTGAATTTAGCTGGAAGCAATGATGCTTCGTTCGGCATATGACTCACTGACATAACAGAGGGACCGTATACTCGGGATTCGTCACATACACAAACGTACCTGAGGTATAACGCAATTGAATGTGGTAGCCGGAGCGGCGATCTTACGAGACACTCTCCATCTCGGGCGAGTGAACCGATGAAAGTGAGATTCAGAGACGTGTGTGATTCTTAAACTGGATCATCCAGAGTTTGATTTGAGATTGGTAGCCGCGATTGCGCCACAAGCTCGGAGTACCTACACGTCGCTCCGATTAGGCAACGTCAAAGTCATGTTTCTGTACCGCAAGAAGTGGGACATCGATCTTTCATGTGTACAGTACGCTAATTACTCGTAGACTTGCTCCAACGTCGAATATATCCATCGCACCGGAAGATCAAGATCGCGCAAGCTGTCGAAAAACTCCTCATCTTTTTCCACCCCATTTTCATCCTGACCGAACAACCCCTGACTTTCCGCTACGCGATGACGTTCATGTACTCCTGGTCAAAAAACACCGCCTACGATTTTTTCATTTTCTCCTTTTCTGACCCTCGAAGATAGCTTCAAACCCGTCCTGGGATCCCGATATTAATGTTTATGGGTCCATTGTGCTCTGTGGTCCTAATCTGAATACACGTGTCACGGGCGACGCGATTTACGAGGACCGTTGTACCCGATGGTTCCATTCATACCGTAAATCGAAACAGCAGGAGGGCGAAGGACGAGGAATTTGAAGACGAAATAATAATAAACAAGGGAACCAGAGGTTCAGACTAGGCGAAGAGGTCGCCGGTACCCGGACCCTCGGAATCGAGTTGGGTCAGGGCAGGGCGAGCACCAGACTCAACCCTCACCCTCGACGAACCCCAGACACCCGAGGTCCCACTCACCGCAGTTGGGATGGTCGAATTGATCCCGGTTCGTTATGGAGGATCAGGAATTAGTTCCGTTCGAACCACTTCCTGACGCCGGACTAGGGTAGCAGTTATGTGAAAGAGAGCTTCGTTGCATTCATGGATAAAATACTGAAGCAGTGTCCATCGGAGGGTTGAAAATATTTCGAAAATGCCATTTCGCTATAAAAACTAACCCTGGGATCATCAATTGAATGTTTGCAAAGTCGGTTTATTAAGTATGTGAGGAATACAACGACGAGAAAGCGGTAGATCGAATAATTGATGGCGATTAATAATAAATGAATTGTGAATCTTGCTGTAAGTTTATGCGAATTGTTTTCGAGTCCCTCTCTCCTAGTCTCTAGACCAGATTTTTTTGCACATGATCGATGTGCATCGCATATAGCTTTCAAAAATACATTAATCAATCGGTAAATTGTTATTTCGTCGCTTATCGGAATCAATAACAATTCATCACCCAGACGACCGAAAGTTCACATATATTGTATTATATAATGACACGCTGTAACCAGAGCAGCAAGATATTGTTGAGCTGCGCCATTAAACACGTTTACGACGATATTACGGTATAATTGGCCAGTATTATCCTACCAATAATCTACTCACAACCAAATCGTAACTTTAAAAACTCGTAAACCAATCTCACGCACAACAATTTATATCTAACGAAATTTCTATACATGATTCAAAACTGGTAACTATATAGTTTCTAATATGGTTGTATAGTGAATCCGCTTTTTTACCTAGGAATATAAAAGTAACCATATACAAGTAATGGCACTTATGACTTTGAATTAACATAGTTATTATGATTTATCGACCAAATCAGAGGATCGTGCCACTCGCGTTCTTGCGTAACGTACAATTTTGGGATCAAATTGGTATTTATAAATATTATGCCGTGTGGTTAAAAGCCAGTTTTAGAAAGTCGCTTCTGTTCTGCACGACTATCCTATCGCGGACGTGCAATTATCCATTAACCTCGCGGATGGTTGACACCCGTGGGGACCGGGCAGCGTATTTTTCGGTTGGGCGTGGCCGCAGGAAATAATTTCGGAATAAAAATTACCCGCTGATCATTTGCGCCGATTTTTATTTATAACGTGCCGATTATATCGAGGTTAGCAGATACTAGATTCATTTGCATAAACAGTGCTCCTGTCAGCTGCCCACAATCTCACAATACCAGTAGCCAATTTACTTTCGATTTTAAACGACTACTAATGCTCCAGAAAATAACATCCACAGTCAACCTCATAGGGGGTACCGAGAACTCGTTAGAGCGGGCATTGATCGATCAATTAAATCCTAAAATACAATCGGCTTCATTCTAACGACAAACGGAATGTCCGTATACGAGATACTCAGGATATACCCGGAAATCGATTTCCGCAGCTGCCTGATAAATAATCGCTTATATCAATGATATCTGGCGATTTTATGACCCCAGTTTTTATCCGAGATCTAATGCATCCTTTAAAAAGTGGATGTTACGTTTGCGGTTGGATGTAAGCCTGACGCTAATCCCTTATGGCCGTGGGCTAGATTGTAGATGAGAGCAAATCTTCATCTGGATCGTAAGCTCGGCCCCGATTCTATATAATCTTTATTGTTTCAACGGTTAATCCCGGTCTGAGGCCACCCTGTGATTTTCGGGGTGGGGTGTGCAATCCGCCGGATTGACAATGTCAAAATTCATTAGCTCGCGAGTCCGTGGCTAGAACTCCAACGCCCGTAGGAGGTTCCTGGGCGGACCCTCTAAAATTATCCTAATGCCAGTGTAGGTAATAGATGATGACAGGGAATGATAAATTTTCGATCTGAATCCACCGTGACCTCGAAATACCTCGAACGGTATTCGTTGTGAATATGAAACCCAAATTATTAGGAACAAGTGTTGTTATAGTCGGTGAATTCCGTCGCCATAGATTAGAAAAGCCGAGATAATCACGGCCACATGACACAAGTAGAACAAATTTCACATAAGTCGATAATCAATTATCCAGTTGATATATAATTTTGATCGCGCGGTAACTGATGAATATTTATAAGCCTGAAATGTTAACGGAAACCCCAATTTCATCAATTATAATCGTTGTATGTATTAATATTCAGTGTCTGGTTCGGGCTCTTGCTTATTCGCTTTGTGCATGAGGCTGAAGGGAATAGATGAAACTATGACAGCGCCCATGGTGGCAGGAGTAGGCAACAATCTTGGTAATCATAGAAAAAAATTTATATCTACGTACATGTGATATACATATGTGTTAGTAATATCAGACCAAATAAAAGAGTATTCTGATAGATTCATCTGGAATTAGCAGTGAACACGAAATTTTTCAGTCGTGGTAGATTATTTGGAAATTGTTCAGAAATGAAAATTGTTGCACGTGAGATTTTGAAATAAACCAGGAAAAGTTCGGACTATCGAGTCACCAGAGGGCCTTCCCTACTGAAAATTTCCAGGTGGAAATCGATGGATGAACCTATATGGGTCTTCCTATAGGAATTTCGAACTGTAAATCCAGTGGATTCTATGAATTTCAACATGGATTCCTATAAATATCCAGGTGAAATACTATGTGTATTGAAAATATGCAAATGGATATTCAAAATATAATCCAATACACATAGGATTTTACCTGGATATTTATATGAATCAATGTTAGAATTCATAGAATCCAGTGGATTTACAGTTCGAAATTCCTATAGGAAGACCATATAGGTTCATCCATAGATTTCCACCTGGAAATTTTCAATAGGGTAATTACCAGTCTTGCACACAGCGAATAGAAATAGCTCCGCAAATTGAACTTCAGTATAATTATACTCTACTTGAGATAAAAACTTGAAGACCTCGGTTCAATTTTCAACATTGTTTATTTAAATATTGATCATAAAATATTTTTACTATCATTAAGGTATATATATAGTATATATATAATTATTACCAAATGATTATTTGGTAATATATATATATATATATATATTATATACATATCGATTATACATATTTAATAATCATTTGGTAATAATTATTATTTGTATCGATGTATGCAGCAGCTGAAATCGTTTTTTTTTTTTTTAACACAAAACAACACCACGAGATATATTGGGCAAAGGAATAATTGGTGAACAAAAAAGAAGTTGCCTCTGGATCTTTCGCATCGGAATCGAAGGTGCTAATACGTTTGCGCGCCTGCAGGTTTTGAGAAATAGTAGCCAAACAAGTTAATATGATATCCAAGTGTCGAGTTACCTTCGACTCGTGCATATACCATTTCTCCCGTTGCAAAACTCTGGTGTTTCGTTACAATCGTATTTTACTCACACGGAACACGAAATACACTGCAGTCGAGGCTCTCGTCGAATGGCTTATCGCTTACAACGACACGAGTTATTACGAGAGTCTGCGATCTTCTGGTTAGGTCAAATCCATAAATCATCCATTCGAACTTGTTCGTCGAATGCCATAGAAAAAAGATACCACAATGTGATTAGGGGGGTGATACGGGAATACTGCACTTGAGAATTGACTCTATGCTAACGCTTACTGGTGGCGAATATCTGAAACGCCCGAATTTTGGGGTAGATTTTTCTTCGAAACCAAGTGCAGACATTCAAATAATCTATTCATGCAACGGGTTTTCTTGAAAATAATCGAACAAGCCTGGGAAGATGGAAATACAGGTGGTGCACGTTTTTCCTCCTGTACTTCCACCTTACTTAACCTTGATAAACTTGCTTGAACGAATTATTTCAGTGTCTACACTTGTAGTTGAATCTATCCGATCTGATTCATTGCTTATATATACTTGGTAATCTACGTTCTAAATGGGACGCTTAGATATTCGCCACTACTATTGACCTCAGCATCGGGTTAATTCTCTATTAGCCCACCCAATAAGTGAAAGAATGTTGAGAATCATAGTGGGACGTGGTTCACCTGGTGGCTGAATATGAATTATCACTTAGGTTAGCTATTCAGTTTTGATCTTTATCTATCGATCTCCCTGATGTATACAGCTGTCTGTATACACCAAGCTATCCAATTTGCTATTGATAATAGAGAATTGAAGTCATTCTATGCTACTCTAAATTGTTCCACGAAATGTCATGTGTGATGTGTCATATCGACGACCTCAAATTACCAAAGATCAAAAGGATTCGTGGCTGTGATGAACGGAAGTGATTGGAATGGATACCGGTTTTCAACTTTCGACAATTTCCTGGCCAAATCCGTACGAAATTCGAGTTGATCAATATTCAAATTGCGATGGAATAATAAAAACGAAAATGACCTACATCCTTCGTCAATCATTGATGCAAATTGAAGACCGGTTTCTTCCTGTTTGCTTCATTCCCGATTCCACATTTCCACATCCAGTCCAACACTCCAACTGCCGTTTCAAATTAGTTGAAACTCGTGACATCTAGTAGTGTCCTACGCGAACTAGTCCCGGTCATGCATCGCGACGTAAGGAAGAACGACTTGTACAATGGCGCCAAAGTGGGTCGGTAACCGGCCAACAAGTCAACTCGAGTCGCTCGAAACACCGAGGAGATATTCTTTAAGAGAGGCAGCCTTATGGGCTTTTCTGAATACCGCGCTCTGAGCAGGACAAAATGGCATGAAAACGTCGGCAAAGTAGTCATTCGTCGGATAGCAAGCTATTTATACGGGAGAAACAGATTTTGCAATGATCATTTTGCCCCTGCGCGCCTCACTTTTTACACGAGTGGCTGGTCTAATTATTTCTAACCTTCAGTGGCTGTTCTGACCTTTTCGAACCCTTTTTGGAACATAGAATGCATAATGCATTGATAATATGTGTGTGTCTCTCGCTGAATTGTGAGAAAAAAACAAATTGCTGTCATGAAACATCTGATGTTGCGTAGTTCATGTCGATTAAAAAATGAGATAGATTTCGTCTACAATAGTCGATATAACATACCTTGAGCTGTGTGCAACGAAAATTATTACGCATTCGCGCCAATTCTTCTTCTGACTCTCAGTTTCCCGAACAGCGCGCAACTTCAGGTCTAACTCGGGCCCAGATTCATTCTGTTCTAGTTTATCGACAGAGTCGTTGGGTTGATTAAAGCTCCTGCAGATCACGACCGACGGCTGTATATTCATAGGTATATCATCGACGGGGAGGCGTGTTCAGTGTGTTCACTATATTCATTGCTCGAATGTCAGATGAACGACAACATAACCTAATTGAAATTGACAATTATCTATGTGTCAGTGATCTTTTGCGCTTGGAATTGTAACAATGTCGAGAACGGGGGCGAGACTCGATGCCAAAAAAGTGGTATGTGCCAATTTCACTCACGAACCCGTCAATAATACTCTTCCTAATTTTAATACGATAATAAAATCTTACATTAAAGAATTCAAAGCTTCATCTACGAACTTAACCATCTTACAAAAGAGAAAGAGAAATCGATTATTTTTTATTTCAAATGCACGAACGTTTGATTCGAAAATGACAAACAATAAATCCATAATTACCATTTCAACAATAATTTTGTCACAGTGTCAACGAGTTTTCAACTTCAACGTCTGCGTCGATCAAACGACTCACTCCGATTCTACCTACATCTAATTTTTACGTTATTTTTCGTCACAGAATTCGGAGCTTTTCACATTGACATACGGCGCGCTGGTGACGCAGCTTCTCAAAGATTACGAAAATGTCGAAGACGTGAATAAGCAGCTTGAGAGGATGGGTTACAACATGGGAATCAGACTGATCGAAGATTTCCTGGCTCGCACCGGTTCCGGACGTTGTTACGACTTCAGAGATACGGCGGAGAAGATCCAGAGTGGTTTTAAAATATTCCTGGGGATAACTCCGACCATCACGAACTGGAGTCCGGCCGGAGATGCGTTCTCTTTGTGCTTTGAGACGAACCCGTTGACGGAGTTTGTCGAGCTCCCCGATCATTGTTTGAACCTAAAGTACTGTAACATACTAACTGGAGTATTGAGGGGGGCTTGCGAAATGGTACAGATGGAGGTAGCTTCCTGGTTCGTACAGGATCAACTCAAGAACGACAGCGTCACAGAGTTGAGAGTCAAGTTCGTCAAACGACTCGAAGACGCCATTCCAGCAGGGGAGGATTAAAATCAGCTATCCAACCCCCAAAATATTGAATAATATATTGATACTACTATAGGAAAGACTTATATTCGATTATCGTATGTATATCTGCAATCGCAATAAAACAAACCACAAGATTTGATTAAATCTACATATTTGACACATAATTTACATTCTCGAAATTGATGAGCCAGATAATCTAGATTTTCAGACTCTGAACTGATCAGAGAAATCAAACGAGCTTAACAATCCTAGGGATGCGATCGAAACGCAGTAAGCAATGAGAGACTATCGATATTCAGATGAAAATTATGTTTTTATTACAAAAACAATGAACAAATTTCAAACGGTACAAATTAATCTTTAAATTATGAACGTGATTTCGTGGAGATTTTTCTCTAATTTACAAGTTTATGTAGAGTATAATCGGACAGTGGTCGCTGCCAAATATCTGGTCTCGTATCACATTGTCACAGACATTGTCTTTGATTGCCTCAGATACCAGGAAGTAGTCTATCCTCCTGTAAAATAAATCGCAACGTTAATATAGAAAAATATTTTGTCTTTGGGAACGAAATAACGGCTAATCTTACCATCCGATATTTTTGCTCCTAGCGTTACCGAAGTACGCCCAGAACGTATAGGCGTCTATTTTGTCAGGATATAGCTGTCTGAACGTATCGACGAATCCTGTACTCAACAAATCTGTCATATCTTCTCTTTCTTCTTTGGTAAATCCAGCATTCTTCGTATTTGTCTTTGGATTTTTCAAATCTGTGGAAAAAATTGAACAATTGATCTATAGTTACGAAAGCGAACATGTTCCAATGCGAGCATGAGAGTACAAAATATTCTACCAAAGTCTCACCTATTTCGGTATGAGCGACGTTCATGTCTCCGCAGATAATGACTGGCTTTTTCTTATCCAGTTCTTTGATGAATCCTTTGAAATCCTTATTCCACTGCAATCTTTTTGGCAAAGTGACGAGTTTCTGGCCAGCATTGGGAACATCTGAAAGATTCGTTGAAGACGTAAGTGAATTGGATGACAACATAGAATTTCGGTCACCTTATTTGGAAACAGAGCGACTAAAACTTACAAACCGAAACTACATAATATTTTTCAAATTCTGCAGTTATGATTCTTCCCTCTCCGTCGTGTTTCTCGTCGTTCAATCCAAACGTAACATCCAGAGGTTTTTCTTTGGCGTAAAGTGCGACTCCGCAGTATCCGGATTTCTTGCCTGATTGAGGGAAAAGAAATTAATATGGAGCTGAAAGTATGAAATTTTGTTCAAATGAATGTAAACAACATTCTTCTCACTATCTACAAAGTATTCGTGGTATCCGTCCAGTTTTACTTCTTCAGGTAGCTTGTCCTTGTCGCACTTTGTCTCTTGGAGCGCTATTATGTCCGCGTCCTCTTTCAAGAGATAATCGAGCGCGTTTTTCTGCGTAAAAAAAATTCATACAAGATATGATAAACCAGCTGCGGCGAAGACATCGACGTAACGAACATTTCAGTATGCATTATAGATAATTCGATACTCAATTAGAATTGCAATAATTGCCTACTTTGATGCAAGCTCTGATCCCAGACACGTTCCAGCTGCATATTTTCAAGTTAAAAGTCTGACCCTTAGCATTTTCTTTCTTACAACCAAAGTCAATCTCGTCCAGATTAGACTCTGTTTTATTCATTGGCGCCGCCTTCTTGGTGTCTACCTTAGCCTTCTTGGGGGCAGGCTCCTCGCCAGACTCATCCTCGCTGGAAGGACGCTTAGTCTTCTTGGCAGGAGCCGTTTTCAGTTTCTCAGCCTGCGAAGTCCCCGCCTTGCTCTTAGATGCCCCCTGCATGCAAAGAATATCATGAAGGGATACGAAATCAATTCGTCAAATGAATATTCGATCTCAAAATCGAGCATTTGGAAAAAGAAAAGTAAAATAATTGAGTAAACATACACGAAATAAAATTCGTAATAATAATAATGATCTATTATCGTCTAGAAGGCAACGCAATGACGGAAAAAATTTCAACACAATAGACGATTTAAAAATTCGTAGTGGATAAATTTTGTGACAAACACGATTCAAACAAAAGAGTATTTTCAGGGCAAACCTAACCTTAGCCGGTCTTCCGCGTTTCGGTGGCATATTTGTCGCCACGTGCTTGACCGATAGGAATTTAGAAGTCGAATAGATTCCACGTATCGGAATTAACCGAAGAATTTTATCGCTCGGTGTATCAGACAGCGAATAATTAACTGAAGAGTAACGACTCTTTGACCACTTTGGATTTGGTATCTCGAACCGCCTCAAGGCCAAACAAAACGTCAAACGCGGAAGGAAGCTACAGCTACGCATCGACATCACGCAATAGGCATCTCGCCTCCCCCCCTCCTCCTAACGTGTGATGTGAGAACTACTCACTGATATACAATTCCTAAAGTGTAAACAGCCCAAACCTAGTGCGCATGCGCTTACCTGAAAAAATTGAATGTCGGCTAAGATACCAACCGTCGATTGGGTATCCCAGACAATTTTTCAATTCTTTCGAATAAGCGCATGCGCACTAGGTTTTGGGCTGTTTACACTTTAGGAATTCACTCTGTATATCAGTGGTACTACTCGCAGGTATGTTTGACTTTCTTTTCGGGTCGACACAACAGTCGAAGAATTGGTAGCGGTTTTAATCGAGTGATTCAAAATTGGCAGAGAGACCGACGTCGATATCGGGAGAGTTTTTAGCATTTCTTGTCTAGGGAAACGTTTAAATTAGGTTATAAATTCCGAGGCGTGCAGTCACTGCGTGAATAGAGAGAATTTAGGTTACAAAATTCAACAATTGGAAATCCAGGACAGAAGAGAAAGTTTTTAAGAGGGAAGCATCGGGTTCAGTGCGTACTGTGTAGCCTGGCTAACGAGCGAGTGACAGTGAATAACGAGTATTAATTTTCTTGTCTTCGAGAGGATAGAATAATGTCTGTGAACAATACGGCTGGGAAATTATTGCGGAAAAGTAACGCAATTTCTTCGGTGTTATATAACAAATGCGGTATAATCAACGTCAGCGAGAGAAAATTCCACGCTACCAAAACTACAAATTTCGCTGCCAAAGCTGCAGCCAATCCCAAACCTGATTGGAACAGAGCGGTTTCCGAAGCTGAGAAAATAGTCGGATATCCAACCTCGTTTCTCAGCTTGAGATGGCTCCTAAGCGACGAAATTGCAAACGTCGCTCTACACCTGAGAAAATTGGTCGGATCCAATCATCCTCTGCTCAAAACAGCTAAGTAAGTAGATTCAGAAATGAATCCGAATAAATTTTACTCCGTCTCAGTTTTTAATCAAATAGTCAGCGATTATTATTAATCCGCAACGAGTACAGAGCCGAGGCTCCGATACAAACGCAACTAAAAGTCTACCTCAGTTGTGCGGAAGAAAAACGGGACAGGGCGAAGCCAAGTTTTCTGAAACGTAGTATTTCAGCCCTAGTTTGCCTTCTATACGTCGATATTGTGAAAAACCTCGCCTCGCCTTAGCTTTGGTGTTAATTTTTCTTGTTTGACTTTGTTCTAGGAGCCTTATTTACAATGGGCGGAATAATATGCAGGCTTGGGGCCTAATTGTGCTTTTGATTTCTAAAGCAGCTGGACATTTGAGCGTTGACGATATGGAGGAGGACAAGGCTGCCGGCGTCCTGCACAGGTGAGAAGTCAACAGGTTTCTCAGAAATGTTTTCGACTGATAAGAAAATCAGGAATATCATCGATCATCGAGGTACAGACTAAGGATTTAGACTCAAGACTCGATCTGATGAAATTGAAGTTCCTAACTTTGCTGCGATGAAGTGAATTGTAAAATTTGTCCGTATCAGGACTCAAACAGAAAATACTGCGCCCCTAAGTGTAACAGTGATTTTTTCTCCAAACTCTCAGAACGTTGCTAATTCATTTCAGATTCGGGGTCATTTTTTCCACATTAAAATCACATAATTCTAAAATAGTGCAACTATTGTAGAATTCATGAAACTTTGTTTTGATTGTTTCCATGATTCCCAGAATTTTTTAATCCTGTATCGAAGAAACATGTCTCGAATGCATCGGACTACTTTTTTGCCTGATTCATGTAACAATCTGTTGATTTCCGTTACAGTCAGAGAGCTTTGGCTGAAGTAACGGAGATGATACGCACGAGCCACCTCGTTCACAAAGGTTTGGTGAATATTCAACCTGGAGTATACCCAGAGGCATCTGAAATGAACGATATGACTTTCGGTAACAAAATTGCACTCTTGAGCGGAGATTACCTACTCGGCAACAGCTCCGCTGAATTGGCTGCGCTCAGGAATCAAGATGTGAGTTACTGGTATTATAAATTTTACGAAACATGATTTTTCTTATATTCTCGAACAAATAGTCATCGGACTGCAATCCCAAAAGGATTATAATTTCTTATTCGATCTTGAAACACATTTTCACCCCAAAATTCATCGTCGAAGCTATCATTTTTTTGTCGTTGAATAAAAACGATTGACGCTAACATTTTCCAAAATCATTAGCTGGTCGAGCTAATGTCGAGTGCTGTACGAGACCTGGCAGAGGCTGAATTCGTCGGCAGAAGGGATGATCAGAATAATCCACTGCCGTCGATACCTCCACCAGACCGTACCGGATACGCGGTGGCGGAGTGGACGCTGAGGAACGTTCTAAGCGCAGGTTCTCTGCTGGGTAAATCTTGCCAGGGGACACTGAAGCTCGCTGGTCACACCGACGAGATGCAAGAACAGGGCTATAAGTTTGGCAAACACTTGGCTCTTGCCTGGCAGGTAATTAGCGAGCGATACCCATCCTGCTATAGCCACGTAAAAGAAAGCTCTGGCCGTTATTTGTATGATTCAGCGAGCGCGTGAGCTGAGGAATTTCTATTTTCACTTTCTAACGGAGCTACGAAATATTCACTTCGACGTCGTTTACTTATTGCAAAATCAATGTTTTAGGCTTGTCTGGATTTGGGCCCCTTCACCGGCAAGGATCAGACCGTACCCTTCAGTTTGTGCTCCGCACCGGTCATGTTTCACATCGAACACGATCCCTCGATTTTGACTGAAATCGACAAGGGACTCGAGTCTGTGAACAATGTCGACTACACGAAGGTACGTTTGCGTTTCGAATGTGTGGATCTTCTGCAAGCTAGCGGCTAATTAATGCCTCGAAATTTTACAGATGCACGATATCGTCGTATCAGGCCCCGGAGTAGAGTTGACGAAGCAGTTGCAGAAGGAGCATTCGCAGCGTGCTATGGAGGTGTTGGCCGTTTTTGAGGAAAGTGACGCGAGAACGGCGTTGTCTAATATAATAGTGGCAATGGGGGATTTTTGACGGAGATTTAATTAATCGAAATGAGAGACTTGAGATGAGATTAGCCCAGTAATCAGTTTGTTCGAAGTCCGTCCGTTGTTAAGTTTGAATAATATAAGAATTTTAAAGAGCCTAAATGGTAGACAATTTTGGGCATTATACGAACGTGCAATATTTATAGTACGTTTTTTTTTATTAGTAAAATATTTATACCGGGTGTCCCATTTTAATCTTACATTTAATTTATCTCGGAAAGTACTGCTCGGATCGAGTAATAAGTAATATTAAACTTTTAGGGTTCGGAGGGGGACGTTCAAAAATAATTTTTTCAATTTTTTTCAATCACAAATGGTAGCGTAAAAATGACAAACATGTTTTTTTTAAATGGGAACATGACTTATTTTGTTCAACAATAAATTCGTTAGGTCAGAACTAACATCTTTTGTAGGAAACATTTTTCAATTGTTATTAACAATTTTCCATGTTTGGCGCGTGTGTGTGTGCATGCATGTATGCATACATGCATGCATGCATGCGTGAGCGCGTGCCATGGACAATTGTTAATAACAATTGAAAAATGTTTTCTACAAAAGATGTTAGTTTCGACCTAACAAATTTTTTGTTGAACAAAATAAGTCACGTTCCCATTGAAAAAAAAACATGCGCGTCATTTTTGCGACACCATGTTTTTCCAAATGGGAACAAGACTTATTTTCAACAAAAAATTTGTTAGGTCAAAACTAACATCTTTTGTAGAAAACATTTTTCAATTGTTATTAACAATTGTCCATGTTTGGCACGCACGCACGCACGCATGCATGCATGTATGCGTACATGCACACACACACACACATACGTCAAACATGGACAATTGTTAATAACAATTGAAAAATGTTTCCTACAAAAGATGTTAGTTCTGACCTAACGAATTTATTGTTGAACAAAATAAGTCATGTTCCCATTTAAAAAAAACATATTTGTCATTTTTACGCTGCCATTTTTCGCATATCGACACTTAATTTTATCACGAGACACTTTGTACACTGATAGAAAACATACTTATATTCATTTTTATTTTTTTACAAATATATTTTTCTCAACTAATAATTCGGCTCAAAAATTACTAAACAATCATGTAGTCTATTGGTTTGAATATTAATATAATATTCGAGTCGACGATCTACCGGATTGTCTTATTTCAATATAAACGTGTATATTTTGAATAAAAAAAAGTTTGTATATCGCGCAATTCAAATCTATCTCCTCGCTGTCGCATCGCTCGGTCGGAACGAATCTTCAAATACTCATGTATCATGTTCCACCGCCGATTCTTTTTGCAGCGAGCAATCGAATTTCTGTGTAGCGCGGCCTACTGCCGTCTTCATATCGCTTAATGCATCTTGGTACATCCGTTTCTGGTTTTAGTATCTCCTTTACCGTCACCAAACAGTTCTTTTATCAGGTCATCCTTTTTCTTAGCATGAGTCGGTACGCCGCGATAGAGATTCTCCGTTATCTGCGATCTGTTGCCACCGTTGCTTCGCTGGGATTTTTGCAATTCTAAAAAGTCAACGTTCTCATTGTTGTCGATGGCTTTCATCGCAGCTAACAACTTCTCTTTGTTATAACTGATCATCTTTGCTTCTGCAGACATTTCTTCCTTGTATTGAGCTCCGGTTTCCTTATTCGGATCAAATTCCTGCTGCGCGGTACTTCCTGCTTTCTTCGCACCATTCATCTTCGACTTTGATTTCAGACTATCGTTTATTTGTTTTCTAGTTTCTATCGCCATGCTTTGAAGCGCTGCTTGCGTTGCGTCTATGTCCGTCAACTCGTTTTCGATATTTGATGCAAAGTTGTCCCCCGCTCCAGAGCCCAACGCGAACGAGTCCTTGTCCACTACAGTTTCGCTATGTTCTTTGGCGATATCCTCCGTCTTTGACTGCGACTCCTTACTCTCAACCTTCCCGAATGATGCCAAATTCTTGATTGAATTTTCTATCGAATCTATTCCGAAATTCATATTTCCTAGAGATATAGAATTCCTGCGGGGCTCGTTGATCTTTTTACTCTGTCTATCAATATCCATCAACTTTTGTTCCAAGCTTTCTTTTAGATTATCTTTGCTCCCAAAAGTTCCAGAGAGTTTCCTCTTATTAAGCCTTACTGTTATCTCGTCTTTATCTACTCTTTGTACAGTTTTTCTTTCGAACGTGATATCGTCGTCCAGTTCGCTCTCCAAAGCCTTTATCTGGTTTTCTGAGGTTTCGCGCTCTCGCATAATCTTCTCCTGCAATTCGCTCCAAGATTTAGTTATGTCCATCAATCGCTGCTTCCCACTTTCATACCTATCGTCCGGCGACCTGGATCGCATCTCTTCGATCGCGTTATGACTCACCGAGACGTTGGATTTTACATCCAAACTCTTCGTCCTACTACTTATCTTCATTTTAGATGGTCTATCAGCCTCTGAACCCGAATCAGACCGATTAGTAATGTCAAATTTTAGGAAATGCTCGATCGGATGGTTTAGATTTTCACCTTCTGAATCATCCGGCGCATTTCTCAGAATGTATTCATATTTTTCTTCCTCTTTATTCGATTGAGACACGCTATCGGTTTCAGAATCACTTTCGGTTATCCCAGCGGCTGCCTTGAGCTGCCTCATCTCCGCCTTACAATCAGCTTTACTGAACACCCTCTTCACAGGCTCTTGCATAATAGATTCACGTTTGAATTTGAGCTTCTCATTCACGAACTTTTCCAATTCCTCTTCGGTAAACGGTTTCCTCTCCTCCCTCTCGTGGCTCGCAGTTTTACCTCCGCTTCCGTCTGTAATTTTTCTCGTCAATCTGGAAGAATCATTCGTCGAGAGAAATATATGTAAATACGAAGAGAGAAATTGAACGAATAAACACAAACCTTGTATGTAACTCTTTCGAAGCGTTGGTCGGATCCGTTTCCCCAGATTTGTGCCTCGCGGTACGTTGATTATTGTCATCTTCGGTATCACTACCGCTGGTTGAGTAGCCAAACTCCTCTCTGATTTCTCGTGGTAGTTTGTAAGTGCTTTCTTTTCTTTTTTCCAACACGTGATCGAATCTCCCCAATTCTGTTTCGTGTCCGCTCACGTCTTCTGGGTCCACGTTGGCATGCAGACTCTGGAAATATTCTCTGTGAGAAGTGGGATCTTCCGTCTTTTCATTCTCGACTTCCGCTTCGCTCATTCTTTCTCTCAATCTTTCCGTCGCACTCAATTTTTGAGTGAGGGGAGATTTCTGCAATCTGAATTTTCGCACTTGATCCAAGCTGGCCATCGTCTCGGTCTTTGGCGATAAGGGAACCGATTCAGTCGCCAAATTCGTACTCGTCTCACTCAATTTGGGATTAGCACTCGATTCATACTCCGCAAGCGTTGGCTACGAACAATAACGAATTCATAAATGAAACTAGCGCTCTATGCCAATGACCAGAGTGCTCACCAGAGATTCACCGTGTGCTTCGTGATCCTGAAGATGTCTGTTTCCAGCAACAGCCTTTATCAGGCTCGAGGCAGTGCTGCGAATGTTCAACGGTGTCATTAAATCTCGATACCGTATCTGAATATGCGAATGTTTGAAACCCACCTTCCGTCAGCCGCAAGGTTCATGAGCGACTGAGTGGTCATATTTTTGCGTTTACCAAATATTGGTAACTGCCCGCTGTAGTACAGCTTCTTTTCTCTATTGTCCAACAAATCTTCTAAGCCCTTCAGTTTTTCCATTGTCTTATTCAAGTGCCTCTGCGCCGCTTTATTCTTGGCAACTTCGCTGTTCAATTGGTGCTTCAAACTCTTTCCCTCCAGCGCCAACTTTCTGTGCAACATCTATGATGCACGATTCGAATCAGTCGAATAGAATCATTTTCCAAGAATGGAGTACAGCAGGTAACGCAACAGCTATTAGCTCACCTGAATCGTCTCGTTCTGTCGTTTAATCCTGTGATTCAAATCAGATACTTGTCCTTGTAATTTTTCTCGCTCTCCAAGATTGCGGTCCTTGCTCAATTGCAAGAGGTGTTTATTCTGTGCCTGTAACATCGAACGTTGATGCTCCGTAGACACCGATGCGAACATCGACGCTGTTATAAATACCTGAAGAGCATGTAGCTCGTTTTCCTTCTCCTTGAGCAGGTCGCAAGTATCTTTATGCTGCGCCTTCAATTTCTTGTACTTGGCTTGTAGAACTCTGAGCTCTTCGTGGTGCGAGTTGATGATTCGTGGTAATTCAGCGTTGGTTCCTTCGTAACGTTGAAGCGCCGAGTCCTGCCTCTTCTGCAACGCTTTCAATAGTCTGTTCTCGTTCGCCAGTTCCTAGAAAATTAATCACGTGGATATATTGTGCACACAAGCGACGATCGGAGTGAAACTTCTATCTACATACGTTCAAATGGTAGTGAGCATCGGTTAGTTGATTTTGGAGTTGCTTGACGCGCAGCATTTTTGCCGATAGAACCCTCTGCCCTACAGGACCTCGTTCCAAAGATCTCGCAGGCTCTGCGAGGGTATAGACACGCGCACTGTTTTTGTAATACGGACCACCTATCGATCAGCGAGAAACTTGTTCATTGCAAATCGATTTTCTGAATTCAAGCATACGAACCAATCAATGGATGTAACTGCTTTCGTTTAGCTAGAAGAATAGCTGCGTTTTTACACGCCGATTGACTTTTATACGATGCCGCTGCGATCCTTGGCTCTTCGACGATGTTCCTTCGAGAGATTGGAAGAGAATGTTATTTTGGGGAGGTGACTCAATTTGTTTAATGGTGATTAAAATTCGTGACATTAAATCGATAGATAAGAGGAAAAAATAATCTCCAATTTATAATGTTTACCTAGTGAGTCGCTTACACCCATCCGAACATACTACAGGTAGTGCCGGCACTTCGGTTTGCATTTTGCAACGTAGAATTAGTCGATAATTAGACTTCTACATTGCAAGCATATTCTCGGACATCCTATTTTATGGACCAGAGTACAATTGACAGAAACACATTGCTCGCCGATCGGCATCCATGATTGTTTTTAAACCGTCGTCACGGCAACGTACTCGGTGCAACATGCATCAAGTATTTATGAGCTCCAGCGCTTCGATCTCTGTGAATGAATCTGACCCACTTTTTGAATATCAAATTGTGTGGTCATCAGCGTACGCATACAATTAATCAATAACGCCAAATCTGATATCTGAAATATTCGACGAGAAAAACGGAGTAATATAACAATTCTTTTATTAGAGTTAATCTCAACTTTACAATAGATTAGATAACGCTCTAAATTGTAAAATATATAACGTAGCAACAGAATAACTTATAGAATAAATTAATCATTTTTTTTTCGTCTCAAGAGGCTCGGCTAATGGTCGCTGAATGAATTTACTGTATTCTCAAAGGATGCCATACTTTTAGTTTTGGTTTCAAACTCGGAACACCGAACCTCTTCACCTAAAAGACGAATTTGTTGAATTCCTGTACAACTATTTACATTTATTTATTTCAACTAGAGGGGTTTTGTTCACCTTATCGTTAACAAAACAATCACATTTGAAACATTATTTACATTATTATACCGTTAGAAATTTACTGTGAAAAATTCGACCTCTTAAAATTCTCAGATCAATACTCATTGCAACGTGGGGACTGAAATATTGTTACGAATATTGAACGGTCTTTGAAACTTTCACTCTGAAAGTTTTTCATTATTGTTATCGTCTTTGCTCTTCTTAGACATTCCCATATGTTGAGCCTCCCATAATCTACTGTACAAAGAATTTGGTGTGAGAATCAACTCGTCGTGTGTTCCTCGCTCAGCTAATTTTCCACCATCCAGAACGAAGATCTCGTCCGCGTCCATAACTGTTGATAAACGATGCGCGATCACAATCGACGTACGTCCAGTCGTTGCACGTCTCAAAGCCTCCAGGATATTCTGTGGAAAGATGAATGAAAGAATCAGCTCAGAAATACTCCGACTGTGACTTTGCAAGGATCATCGAAATTCTTACATGCTCTGTAATCGAGTCCAGAGCAGATGTAGCCTCGTCGAATACCAGGATGGGACTGTCCTTCAGTATTGCTCTGGCTATCGCGACTCTCTGCTTTTCACCGCCGCTCAATTTCAATCCACGTTCTCCAACTTGCGTCTGATAGCCGTTGGGCCATTGCAGGATCGACTCGTGCAAATTGGCCATTTCTGTTGCCTTGTATACTTCTTCTTGAGATTTTTTCAAGTTTCCATAATGAAGATTGTGAAGAATAGTATCGTGGAATAGAACAGAATCCTGTAAATATGAATTAAAAAATTATTTTTATCCATCAAAGTACTTTGGTAGAGTCGAATTTATATAAAAAAACGTGAAGATGTTTCACCTGTGGGACAATAGCCACTGATTTTCTGAGCTCGCCCAGATCGACGTCTCGGATATTCTGACCGTTTATGTAAATATCACCTTGTTGTGGTTCGAAAAATCGGTACAGCAATCTCACGATAGACGATTTACTACAAAAAAGAGATAATGACAACAGATGTGATAAAAAATGGTTACAATCTTTGCTGAATTTTCGTTAATCTCTCACCCTGATCCCGATCCACCAACTATGGCAACTTTTTTTCCACTTGGAATAGAAAAAGTCAGGTTTTCAAAGATCGGTTTTCCCTCTATGTACTGGAAATTCACATTTTTGAAAGTTATTTCGCTCGTTGTTGGCGTCACGTGGAATGGCACGGTCTGTGCTTTGTTCTGTAGAGATAAAAATCGATCATTAAATACGTAGTCGCAGAAATTTATTTCAATACATCAACAAGCCTCTCGTACCTTGATGTTACTATCCATCGTCATCAGCGTGAACATCGTTTGCATATCGATGAGGGCTTGTCTTACTTCTCTGTACACAGAGCCCAAGAATCCCAAAGGAACTGATAATTGGAACAGCAAAGCATTTACCATCACCAAGTCACCGACCGTCATTGTTCCTGGAAAGAATCAAGACTCGTTAGTTGTTAGAAGTTCTTGATCACACCTCCGTTCACAATACAGCAAGAGAATCTCACCATTAACTATATTCTTGGCGGTCAGTACCATGATCAAACTTAGAGCACCGCTGAATATAGCGTGTTGTCCAAAGTTCAGCATGGCTAAACTTGTGTTTGCCTTTAACGAGGCTGCTTCGTACTGTTTCAGCGACTTGTTGTATCGGTCAGCTTCGTACTGTTCGTTGTTGAAATACTGGAAAATTCACAAACATAATTACGACGAATTCCTCCAATTTGAGTTCGATTTCATTTGGAAGAATCCTCACCTTGACCGTTTCGTAATTTATCAAAGAATCAATCGCCTTGTTTCCGGCCTCGTTTTCCGCCCGGTTCATGTAAACCCGGAACTTTGTCCTCCACTGGGTTACGCCGAGAGTGAAAGCTGTGTAGATCCCGACGCACCCTAACGCAACTCCGGCAAATTCGGGTCCGCATTTAACGCCAAGAATGGTGCTGACCATCGCTAGTTCAACTACAGTAGGAACTATGTTAAAGACCATTGCGGTCAGGACGAAATTTATGCCTCGGCTCCCTCGGTCTATCGTCTGTGTAGTTTTAGGGCCAGAATCACAAAAATGTAGATACAAGAAGCGTATAAACTCCCCGTCCGGAAACTTACTCCCGATATTACCTCACCTTGGACAGGGCGCCGGTCTGCCTGCTGAGATGAAAGGCCAGATCCATATTATGCAAGTGAAGAAAAACGTTCTTTGCTATTCTTCGTATAGAATGTTGAGCGACCTTTGCGAATACCGCATTTCTGAGCTCGTTCAGTCCGGCCGCACCAGCGCGCGCTATTCCATCTGCGAAACGAATAAAAACGAGATTAAGAACCTCGCAGGATCTCCCTCATCCTTATTCTTACATCCAATCAGTACAGAAGCTCCGACGGCAGCTACGGTCTCGGGAGCCGTCCCCATACTCAGCAAAGGTTCACCGCCAGCTGCTACCACGTGTTCGTTTAACGTGTCGATCGCGTTTTTGAATATGAAGGGTACGCAGACGTTCAAGAGTTTTGCACCGACCAGCAGACCCATGGCGATCTGGACTCTCCGCTTGATCTCCGGGTCGTCCTGGAAAGAATTTCGATCGTGAGAGTTGAATGCGTGGAATTGAATCTTTCTGAGCTTTTATACCTTTGGCCAGATGTAGCTAAGCATTCCCTTGATCATTTCCTGGCTAGTGACCGGAGGCTTGTCTTCAAAGCTGATCGTCTCTCTGCTCATACTGGATACGCCAGGATGGAAACAATTCCGTTTCTGTTGACCCGGCTTACCGCCGGTTACTCCAGTTACTACGGAGGCCATTTTGACCGGTGTAACCACGGGATTGGACTGCGGTACATTCTTCTTCTTTTGGGCTCTGTCGATGACATTCCCACTGCAGTACTGCAATTAACAAGACCAACGAACGTTGCCATTAGTTTCTGCTCGAGTCTACAGGTGTTTTTTTTTCCAATTTTTTCTGCGTTTCTCATCCTTGAATGAGAATATTTCTACGCTTATCGACTGAACTTGTCGTTGGATATTTTGGTGATGAGTTTAGATTGTTTGTTCCGAATGAAAAAGGCGGTTCACAGCTATAATTCACTTTATTTCATACATCCAGGTATTCTATTTACAATCAAACATAGCCATACGAGCGTCGCATATAAAAATAATAGATTGTCATTGTAAAATGAAGAGATAAAATAATTTTGTACAGTATTTGAATATGTATATCTCAAACGGAAGTATGTCTGTGAAATATTTCAACCGAACGTTCCAAGAGTCTAAGGTGTTCTTCGACGAGGTTTAAAGCGATTTTGAAACTATCACTAGATCCTTGAATCTGTTTCATTCTCTGACTATGATCGAAAAGTTCCGTCTTCTTTAACTCGAGTATTTTTGTACCCAATGAAAAAACCTCGCTAGTTTCCCTATCGTTGAGATCATTTCCATATATTTTCATTAGCCAATCTTCTTTTCTTTTGAACTTTGTTACCGCAATGAACAGAGTCATTTTTCCATAATAATTAAGACCGCTAGAGTTGAATCCCATCTTTTTATCCAGCCCATGATCGACTATGAAATTGCACTGAGCTTCGGAGAGCGTAACGCAACGATCGACGTCCGATATGTCGAAATAAATCTCATCCAAAGGATTATTGGGTATGAAGAAACCGTACTCCAAGTACAATTTGGTATTATCGTGAGAACCGTAGTTGATAAAAACTTGGGATCCCTCGTCAAAAGCCTTCAGAGTAGTGATCTGATAATACTCCGTCTTTGTGTGATCCTGGAAAAGCCCAGTTCTCACAGACGCGTCAAAACTATGATTAATCAGATCCAAATACGGCGCCAACGCCAAATTATCGTTCCTAAATCTGTTCTCTCCCTCTCGTTCATCTATGTAAACCGCTCTCGTGTTAACGACAAAGTATGCCCACTGGTATTTCGAGAAAGTTATTATCTTCTCATAGGGAGTATCGCAGTGCCTACACCTCTTCAACTCTTCGGACGGTAGATCGTCTTCGAGTCCACTAGCGTTTTGTATAGAAATCATGAGAGCTAAGAACGTGCTTTTTATCTGAGCGGATTGAACGCCGAGAACGTCGGATAAGTAACCGGGCAATCGTTCCTTTTCCTTATTCCTACAGAAATAAGGATTACTGAAAGACTTCGGGATCGTGTCTAGGTACGGTTTCCATTCGGACTCGTCTCCCAGGTGGAGTTCGTATATCAAAAACGCAGCCAGTACACTCTGGGCGTCGGAAACTTGGGGGTTTAACAATAAGTGCCTAATGTGACCGTGGGACGCGATCGACGTTGTGATCAACAGACTTTTTGGTATTTTTACTATCAGTTCATTGGGCTTGACGTCTTTCAGAGCCTTGAGGCCGCGTCCGGTCCCCTCAAATTCGTAACAAATTAAATCGCAAGTCGGAGACCATTTCTCCGACCTCATCCAGGCCTCTAAACGACCCGGTATTTCCTCCTCGCTTTCTGATCTCAACGAAGAAAGCTTCTTCTTTGAACGACGTCTTCTCGACACACGACCCATTTAGTCGAGATGCTGCACAAGGAATATAACACAAGTGATAGAAATAGTTAGTAAAAACATTTCATACTCGCGCAAGACGATCAACGTTTCATTTTTTTAATCCGTTAAACAGAATCAATCGAAGATTAAAAAGCTATTCGTCGGCGATAAACAAATTGAAAAACTCGGATTATCTTACCTCCGCTAATCGAAAACTGTTAGCAACGGTTGAGTCTGAGATTATTGTATAATTTTTATAAGAAAATTATTAATCTTCTCGAATGTCCGATAAAAATAAAATTCTGATAAATTTGGATCGCGGTGACCTTGAGGGAATTTAATTTTCAAATAAAACAGAGTTAGGTTAACGATAGCGGTGTAAAATCTAATCTGTTAATGATTACGAGTGTAAGGCTAGCTGATGGATGTTACCCTGATTCCTGTAACGGAAATAGTCGATCCACGGAGATGACGAGTGTCGATGGAGCCCCTGTAGAGAAAAGCACGTGTCGCAGCGCGGGAAGAGAAGGATAAACTTTTCATCCAAATATCCCTGTCATTTATCCCGTATTTCATTATACGATTGCATAAGACGGAGCCCAACATCCTCTCGGCTCTCCTTCCATCCAACCCAACGTCCAACGATCCCAATAATCAAGCACTGAATGACAGAAGACAGAACCCGGGAAGCATTGATCAAAGAGATGGATCGGAAGACCACGGGCGGTTATTTATTGTTGGATATTGTTGACCGTCGCGCCGCGCCGCGATTTTTATGGAGAACTAGAGAACCACTGACATATATGGGGCATTCCATGCCAGATCGACCTGCCGGTGACCCTAGACCTCTCGGATCTGGTCCATGATTTTTTGTATCATTCTTTCTACTCTAAATAGCAGTTAGAATTTTTTTCAGAATTTTCAAAACAAATTTGAGCGTGTGGTGAATTTTCAAAGTTTTTTTTTCGACACCTTGATGACCGTGACCGAAAAATCTGAGAAAAATTTCAAAAAGTTCTGTCAACAATGAGAATTTTTGACCCAAATTGCATAATGTCCAGACTTTTCCTTCGACCTGATTTATTTTTTTTATTTTATTATTAGCTTTTCCGATTTTATCAAATTTTATTACTTTTACTTATTATTTTAATTATGATTCAATAAATTCAGGGTGTAGTGATCGCCACTTCCAGTTTTTTTTTATTCAATTTTTTAATCGCAAAATCGCAAAATCAGGTCGAAGGAAAAGTCTGGACATTATGCAATTCAGATTAAAACTTTTCATTGTTAACAGATTTTTTTGAATTTTTTTTCAGATTTTTCGGTCACGGCTATCGAGGTGTTGAAAAACCAAACTTAAAAAATTCACCACACGTTCAAATTTGTTTTGAGAATTCTAAGGAAAATTCTAATTGCTATTTAAAGTAAAAAGAATGATACAAAAAATCATGGACCAGATCTGAGAGGTCGAGGGTCACCGGCAAGTCGATTAGGCATGGAATGCCCCATATACACACTGGATAGAGTATCGCGCTCCCAGCGCGGCCCGTTATGAAGCTGTGAAACAGCCGCCATCTTTGTAGTCCGATCAGACCGTGACGTCATTTGTTTACTAAAATATGGGAAAATGCGTGATATATAAAGCGGCTAATCCTAAAAATTGCGGGAGAACAGTTTTTTCTATGTAGTTAACTGCTTAATTCTCTAGTTATGGACTAAAATTAACTTAAAATCGTTCTGAGTTGAACACTATTTGAATCTCCCGCGCGTCAATGTCGATTTGGACTACAAAAATGGCGGCCACAAGCTCGTTCAACCGGGGCCAACTCGCTAGCATGCCGAGTATACGCGAAAGCGAGAATCTCACGCGTCGGTCAGTGTCTATCGGTGTTTTTCTACTCCGTGGTTTCTCGTGACGTAGTGCATTCGGGAAAGCAGCTAGCGGGGATCACCGTCAGCCCATAATCAGCGAGCGATCGAGTTGTCTAAAATTGTTCCCCGCGCGTA
Source organism: Euura saliciscinereae (assembly GCA_018420115.1). Taxonomy (NCBI): domain Eukaryota; kingdom Metazoa; phylum Arthropoda; class Insecta; order Hymenoptera; family Tenthredinidae; genus Euura; species Euura saliciscinereae. The sequence goes on from JAFFZH010013432.1 coordinate 61,995, forward strand.
TTCTTATTTACGATTCGAGTTATTATAACCACCGATTGACAGTGTTTGTTGCAATTACAGAGAATTTAAGATGGTCGTTAAGGTCTACATATCAGGGATAAGCGGAAACAAGGAAGTGAGTGCCGAAATAACGGAGTCAAGTATATATTAAGGAAAACAAAAGCCAACTACTCAGGACCTTGGGGGCAGTGCCTATAAATCCCCTACTAGTCTTCTCTCTATGACATTTCGTGTATACGTTACACACCTTGTTGCAAAAAATATATCAAATTACTCAACAATATACAACAACTGCCAAATAGAAACTATTTATAATCGTTATCATCGTTTATATATACCCGTTATTTTATTCAGCCGGTTTTCATACATCTACGTCCTATCGATGATACCTACTTCCCGAACCTATAACACACGCTAGCGAACCGTGTTATACAATTGAAATTCATTTACTCGTCAATAACATTGCGGTCTATTATTTTTATTTCAAGTTTCACAACAAACCTTATCCCCTGCCTCGTATATACGCCTAAAGACTGAGTGATATCACCTTCCGGTTTAAGTGAATGACTCAATTTCCATTTTATCATCATTTTTCTTTATCTTATAGGACAATTAAACGCGATATTTTTATCGTTGTTATTATCACTTTACTCTTATCTCCACAAAACGCAATCAATAATCGTTCGAATACATTGAATCTCTGTGATTGTGTATAAATTCGTCTTTTTTTTTCTGGTCACCTAAAATTCCCTTTGATCGTTACCTTTATCGAATCGATTGTGTGTTTAGGTGAAAAAGCGGCAGCAGCGAGTGCTCATGATTCTTGAGAGTAAAAATGTACCATACGAAGTAACGGATATAACGGAACCTGGTAAAGAGTCGGAGAAGGAGTTTATGCAGAGTAAAAGTAACGCGAAAGCGAACAAACACGCTTTACCGCCACAATTATTCAACGACGACGAGTACTGCGGGGTAAATATGTATATCAATTTATTTGTCACCTCGGATATGAATCATTTGTCTCAATTTAACACCGATTGACATTGTCAAGTTCGTTGACTGTTTTATCCAAGTTTTATTCTGTTTTTTTGTAAGGATTACGAGGAATTTGATTTAGCCAACGAAATCGACGAGCTGGAAAAATTCCTCAAAGTCACACCTGCCGTTAGCACCGCAGAAATTACCTTCGGGAGCAAATCTCCACCCAAAGAAATTCAGCAGAATGGAAACACGTCGAGCCGAGAGGTGAAAATATGAATAGACGCACATCCGTATATTCATTCACGATTTCTAACACGTTTTTCACCAATTCAATTTTCAGTAGATCGGATTTCAATTTATGCAAAATACTATTCCTGTAATTGGAAGACCAAAAAGAAATTCAAACAACACGCTGCAAGCTAGTCTCTTTAAATCATATGCAATTTTTTTTTTTTTGCAGCAGCAGCAGCAGCTTTCTTTATTTTTTTTAGTAATATTCAATAGGATGATGTTTGAAAAATTCAAAGAAACAATTTTATAATCGTCATGTGTTTTTATTATTGTAGACTTTCACTTATCACTCACAAACTTACTTACACTTTTACAGCCCTCCGTAGAAAAGGCTGCTGAAACGACTAAACCAGAGAGGTAAGAACGACAAATGTAATGGAAAAGATTTCAGGCGAACATCGTAATACTTTTTGAGGATCAAATTTTTTTCCTCTCGAAGATTCTGATGCAATATTTACCGAAATGGTGAACAGTCACGGCTGGTCGCGAGTCACTTTTCTCACTATTAGTCACTTCTTTCAATCGGAGTCACTTTTCTGGTCACAATTCAGTCTCGCACTGCCAAAATATCTCTTTTTTTTCTCAAATCTGTTCGATATCATGCAAAATCGCTTCAAATTGATCTTTTGTTCTACTCCAATTAGAATTACGACCCATTGACTGTTGATGTAGTTACTGAGTCATAATTATTTTTTCCCAGTCACTTTCTGGAGTAAAAAACTCACTTTTCTCACTTATTCTGATTAATTTTTTGGAACAAATATTGAATTCATGCTATTTTCGATTTTTTTCGAATTGTATTTCCCGCCTGTTTCAACATCTTATTCCGATAATTTTATTTTCAGTACCGAAGAGAGGCCATCTTCGGCGATCGAAGAGTCTCAGACGAAAGAAGTCAAAGTAGTAGCGGAGAGCGAGACTGTTGCTGAATCGAGCGAGTCATTGGAGACGGCAAAACCGAGCGAAGATGTGGTTCAAGACACGCATGAAGATAACGCCGAATTGGCTGATGACACGGTTGATAAGAATGAAGAGAAATCCGACGACCAGGCAAAGGAGGAATAGATGAGTTGGGAGAGTCTGTGTTAAAGATATAGCTTATCGAACGAATATTGAATAAGTCGTTTAATTCTTTTTAACAACGGCTCCTTTTATCGCTAGATGCTTATGACGCTTATGAAGCAGGCAAGGCCAAAGGAATTTACATTGCCGCCCGGTGTTCCGCATCCGTTTAAAAAAGAAGCCTAAAAGAGAGGAGTTAGATCCCTGATTTTTCTCGGAACTTTGAGCCTCTTAGGAATTGAGACAGAATTTATACAAATTATACAGAATATCCTGAAATTTCTTTAACAGGAAGAAAAATACTGGTTATTTAATTTAAGTATATTTTATTTGTTCAATCAGCTTTGGCATGGCTTAGCGATATACTTTGATACATTTTCAACTAAAGCTAGGAAAATTCTTTGGTCGGTACGTTGTACGTCGTTTTTGGTCTTTATCCTACCTACTAGTGAACGTTAAGAATTTCTTTTCAAACTGTATATGAATTTTTGCTAGTGCAGATGAATCATCTCTTCGAATAATTTAGTCGTTATATTTATTAAATGCTACGAAGGTTTTGAGGTGTAATAACTAATTGATTTCATTCATGTTACAGCAGAGTCAAATGGTATAAATATTGTTCTCACATTGCTCATCGTCGGACAAAAAATTCGTTCATTAATATCGTGAAAAAAGAAAAACAGTAGAGTTGATTATTGCAAGAATGTGAGCACCGCCCGTTCGCGGTGCTGTTGCTCGTATCAAAGATTTCATATTACGTATCACCCTCATGTATCGACTAACTATTAGCTTTTGCATATTCATCAATATTTGATAAATCGAATTTTTAATGTAAATTTTTTTTCGCCTATGTGATTAACGTAGGAATTTTTTTTCCTTTCATTTCTTTGAAAACATCGAGGTAGAATAGCTTTAGTAATTTCATTGAAGAAAAAACAACAACTTGACATAGTAATTTAATTTAGAAATCTTTTACTTACTATAAACATGATAATAATAATTAATATCATTTTCAACATTCATTCGGAATGATTTAAGGCCTATGGAAACATATTTTTTAAAAAACATCATTCGTAGGAGAGTTATGAGCGTCGGGACATTTCCTTCATTACGTTACTTATAGAATAAGATTTTTTTTTTCCTTTCAATTGCAATTTAGTTGCTATCGTTTTTGTTTCTTTTTCGTTTTCTTTGTGAGATACCACTTTTTAAAATCTTTATTTCCAACACACCTCTTGGCTTGTGCAATACAAAAAAAAACATTGGAAAATCTGAAGATTTATCAAAAACGAAGTCCTTAGACTTTTTACATAAATTGTAATGACAAAAAATTGTATCTCTCACGTCGGTTGGCTGAACGTGAGTATCAAGCCGAATATTGTTTTTTATTTATTCTTTTTTTTTTCCTCAGAGTTTTTAAATTCGAAATCGAATCACAGAATCTATTTCAGTTGAAGTAGTTCGAAGGCCACGTTAGTATTTCACATACTTTTTAAGGCATATAAAGAGCTAAAATTAATATTACATGTTATTTATTGAGTATTCGAAAATCTTTTTGTCAACAAGAAAGAAAAAAAATTTAAGTGGTGTTTATAATCTTAATAAAATATACAATTTTTAACATACGTTTTATTTTTATCTATTTATTCTAAGAATAATTTGTTCAACTTTAACTCTTTTCATCAGTTCCTTTTTTCTTTTTTTTTTATAATTATCTTATTTGTCATCAAGGCCAAATTAGTGAATTGAAAATCAACTTTTATAGACGTTTGGTGCTGAAAATATGGCTCGGGCTATCCAAATCCCATTTACGCTGATTCGGTGTGATTACAACCATGGGAAATGATGTAAATACATTTGAACTATGATCTATGATAGTTGTACTAGGCCATAATATGTAATGAGAAGCTGTTAATATTATCACGAATTTATAATCCTACTATAAAAATATACTATATCGACAGACGTTGGAATGGACATACTATAAATGAAAGATCATAGTACTAAACTATAAAATAGACTAAACATTGGTGAATTCACGTTCGCGATGGAATGTATGAATTGTGTTGAATCGATAGTAAACGTAGAACGATAGTCTAGAAGTGCGAAGAGCTTCTCCCAATTGTCATTTCCTGAGCTAATCGTCTTCTTATCACTACACAAACCGTAGGGGGATGTAATTTTATTTTTATAGAAGATGTTTCTTTTGTCAATAGAGAATCTTCAAATATTTTTCATCGGTGTGCTTGAGGGACCCGTCACACCGTGATGTGAACAGCCTGAAAACAACAATTGTGAACTTGTGTTTGACAATTTTGAAACAGGTAATTCGTTCTGGAATCAAGGTCTACTACTTCTAATGCCATATTGATTACATCGTTAAGTTATCTAGAGGCAACATGTGGAAATCCGTTGATATTATCGTGCACGGTGAAGGATGGCGAATACAGATAAGATTGCGTTCTCCGTATCAACAAGGATAACGTCCGGTGCTTTTTTTCGGTATACAATTTTATCGGTGTACTCAAATCTGGTACTTAGGGGTCAGTGAAAATCTCAACGATTGATCAACTTTCGAGTGATAGCGTTTGATTCACCGCGAGAAGCTATACAAATTTATTATATCAGTTATTCATCATATGTAATTTGATATCGTAACAACACTTGAATGACGATGATATTTCGACTAATATTAGGGCGATAATGTGGTTATCAGCCCAAATAATTCATACAGAGATAAACTAATCAGTTATTCTGACTAAAAAAAAAAAGTTGCTGTCTTTAATGAAAAAAATAAATAAAAGTAGGTTTTCTTTTTCTTTTCAAACAGCTTGTTTTTATTAGAAGTCATTCACAATTAATTTGAGTGGCTCATATGCATAAAGATATATATAATTTTCGTTTTCTTTTTTTCAATTTTTTATTCTTTTCATTTTTCATTTTAATGATTGTTAAAAAAAAAAATATCTTTTTTTAAACTCAGTATAATGCAAATGTTCGATTCTTCTTCGAACTTAAAATTCAATTCATAGTTCGATAGAGGCACACGTTACAATAGCTGGTGGAAAAACTTTTTATTATGCATCGATTTCAATTATATTAAGCCGTAAATTTGTATGGGAAATTTTGTCTGAGAGTCCAGCCATCAGTTGTCGAATTAAATTGTACATGAAAGAATTTTTATTCGAACAAAACGTTATACTGCGAACTTAAAATTCAATGTACATTTGCATTATTCCACAGTGCTAACAGACTTATTCCTAATTCAATTACATTCTGAATAAATAAAAATAAATCAATCCTTAGGGTAAAAAAAAATTAAAATTCAAATAAAAGCAATAGATCTAACACATCATAAGTACGAGTCATTAGAATATATAAATATTATGCGTTTGCGCGTGTTTTTTTTTTTGTTTATAGTAGAATATCAGAGCCAGTTATCGGCATGTATTTACATTTATTATAACTGTACTAGAGAACTTGAAGTTGATCCAGCAAAAGTGCGAGGAAAAGTATGATAATTGTTTCGAAGCGTGTCATTGAGACCATTATTGCAACGAATGAACACCAGCTCTGGCGGAAGGAGCAAAATAAAATTAAAGTATATAATTAAATGCGTTGATTAGTCAGAGGGTCATTGAAGTAACTGAATATGTCATAATTCATGTTGCATATTATTAATACAATTTAGGTAATTTTCTTATGAGATTGCAGACATGTAACATCGATCGACAAGTTCTTAAGTACAATCAATAAAATAGTAAATACCTACTAAACAATAAAATTGAATATTCGATATACGAGTATATAAAGAAAAAAATAAGTGATCCTAGAAAAAGAAAACAAAGCAATCGTCTTTTGCTGAGTTCAATTTAATCAGGTCTATTTTTTAAATTCATAGACAAATAAGCTAATACGGGATTATGCATATGATTATCATTTACATCATGTAAATGCCGAAGAAGTAATTGACTATGCTTAGAAGATAAAACTAAATTTCAAAATATTCTTTGTGAAAATATTTTTTCGGTATAAATTAAAGATACTTTTGTTGTTAGTTAAATTTTCTCATGAATATCTTACTAGTTGTAATGCAACAGATTATGCAATTGTTTTCATTAATTAGGTGAAAAAAATAAAATAAAAATAATCAAACATATAGTTAATATGTATAGTACGTTCCGATTAGCTAGCTATTAAATATCCGATGTTGGAGAACCATCAAAGGTTCCTCCAAATTTTTAGCGACCCAATAATATTGGTTTGCTTTTTCGTATTCTTCCTATACTGAACTTGTCGCGGTTTTTCAGCAATTATAGAACCGAGGTGTTAGGATCGATTGTGTAAAGTTATCGTATAAAGTGAACAAATTCTATTATTTACATTGATGTGATATCGTGAAATTGCAAAAATAAGTATTCAGAATATTTTTTACACTGTAAGCTTGAAGAATTTTTGTTACATCTGTAGCTTCTATGTTTTTTTTTTACCGTCTTTATCAAAAGATCCGTGTTATGTATTTGGGAACTTATGGAGATAGGCCATATTTACAATTGTACGAATCTGTAGCAGTAAAAATATTACGTGTGGTATCAGTTCTTGCTAAAATAATGGTTTCGTAAATTACATTTTGTATTGTGTGCCTGATTAACAAAACTAACCAGTATTCACGTCTCACCATCAATTCAGATTGGCGAAACGAAGAGAGTTTAATCAAAATTATTCTTACTTTCATCGAGTTTACTTAGTTATCAAGAGATACTAAGAATTCTCGTTTTAAAACTATCAATATTCCACACTATACGTGACTGAAAAAGGTTTCAAATTGTTGCGATTTTGAAGAGTAGAATAAATCTTGTAACATTGATCAAATATGGCCAGAGCATTTTGTACTTTTGCAATATGAGTAGAGCCAGATATCAAAACCCAGCAAATCGGTCACTCCAAAAACTTGATTTGCTGATTGAAAATAAATTGTATATAAAATGAAATTGCGTGTGTAAAAAAAATTGCTTTACACTTTCCCTAGTCTCAACTGAATGAGGATATAACTCGCGTTCTTTAATACTAGATAGTAGACGCTTCTCTTTGTAAATGTAATCGTAACTTCTTATAAAAACTCAAGCACCTAGCGACCGTAGTTAAAATAATAATATAATCAATAGTGGTCCTAATAAGGAACCAGAATTTTGGGATACTTAATTAACATCACACGTTGATAAACATTAAAAAAAAAAGTTACGACGGTAGACTGTGCTATATTATCATCGACGAAAATTAAACTACCAGGGTACGGTGTAGTGGTGAAATATTCAAAGCAATCGCTAAAATTCAGTCAATTTAAAAGACGGTGAAAAATCTTGATTCGTCAAGCTCTTTCGAGGTAGCTCTGCGTCGATCGATTAGGACAGGATTCGATAACACATGATCAATATTTGCTAGCCACTAGTAGTTCATTTTGTCTACAATTAAGTCTAAGTTCTGTTTTTTTTTTTACTTCTTTCTTTACCATTTTATACTTATATTTAGATTCTCTAAGAAGTGTTTTTAAATCAGTTTAATCCGTACCAAAGTACTTTTGCCCAAAGTGATTCGGAGCGACGTGGTGAATTTCCGAGGACAAGATCTTCATCTGTAAAGAAATTTTATCAACATTCGTTGAACCAATTTCACAATATAAGTATAACAAATATCCTAATACTAATGGAATCAGTTCGAGGGCACAAAGAATAAATGAAAAATTTTATGTCTTCATCGATGTAACCGTGATTATAATTTGTCGGAAGAAAATACCTTGGGGAAGGCGGTGACTAGAGTTTTGGCAGCAAATGGCGTGCAGAATAAATTCGAGAGGATGATGTTCTCCTCTAAAACGTTGTGTTCCTTCAATACAGCTATTGCTTTTATCACAGTATTTCCGGTACCTAGAGACGGAGAACAATTCAAGATTAGTGAATAGCAACTTGATTTACTATCTCAATCCAAGTCTCTGAAAACTTTTATCTTGGAATTGTCTTGCTTAACTGCACTTGCTTAAAAATTGGCTCCAGAAAGTAAGGAAAAATTAACAAATGTAGAAAAACAAACTGAAATGAATTGAAGCTTTTCAGTGCTGTTCCATTTTTAGCAAAATCTTGGCTAGTCGTGCCGATATTTTGTAGGGAAGATTTTTTGAGACCCCCAGTTGGTGAAAAACAATTTGAAAAACACATTTTCCACATTTTTCTTGTGCTTTTTCAGCTTCTATACGAGCAAATAAATGATTTTCAACGCTCTTGAATTCTTTTTCATGTTTTTTAGATCCTAAATAATTCTTCTTTCTTAATTTGCATATTCCCTGTGGTATTTCATTTCTTATTTGATATACGTTAAAATGCCTGACAATTGCATCAATAAAAACATATTCGTCGTTGTATTTGCTTACTCATGATAGGATACATCAGGAGAACCTTTCTCTCGCTAATATCGTCCGGAAATTTAGCATATACAACTTTGGCCTCGTGAGTATCGACGTCGCTCTCGACGAGAATCTTCCCGATTCTTATGCTTCGACAGCAGTCTCTGAGACCCTAGATCGATGATAATTATGAAAAATAAAGAGATTTGTCTCACGACGATGATTATCTACCATGTGCCAATACCTGTTCCATCGCCTCCCCACTCCTGACTATTGACACGCCGCAATTACCCTTCTGGTATTTCAGCCCTTTGTATTTCGCCCCTGTCGGGGTCGTGACGGTGCATTTTGAGAAGGGCAACTGGTTCAGGCTCTCCTCGATCACGAGTCTTATCTGACAAAAAAATATATTTTTGTTGAAAAAAATAATTGACAAATTATTCGCGATTTTTTTAGAGTAGGGTAGAGATTTAGTTTGCTGCGCATATTCACACGTGTCGTTAACGACTACACGCCGAATGCGGTGGGTGTTAATTGATCGAGTAATAATGCGATGATTTATTGATAATCCTCACCAAACGATCCGCGTAGAATTTAAAATCGCTTCTCGTCGTGTTCCTGTAAATGAATATATGAAAATAGTATAGATCGAATTACTCGGTGCCATGTGCTCGCCTTTTATCCTCACGTCTGTAGCAGTATTTGAAATGGAATTTAAAAAAAAATACTCACTTGTCCCTCAATATTGTTTGCAATTCTTTGACTTGATCGTTAGTTGGTAATACTTTTAAATTCGGACCGTACTCGTCGTTGTTAGTATCATTGTTCTCGATTGATAGTTTTTTTATTACAGTTGCCGTGTCCCCACTTCCCATATTGTTTTATAACATAATATTCTTCAGGCACTCCGCTCTACGCCAGTTCCCATATGACTGGCGAAGTGGCGTAGCAGAATGCGCTGTTAATACGCGACCTACACACATGCAGATGATTTTCCGACAAAATTCGTTCACTTTTCCTCGTGGATGAATAACCATTGGTTATAACGTTTCGATCACGGACAACCGATATGAACGTTTTATCAAAACTTGATCGACTAACTATGCGAGAGCAGCACTCGGGAAATTCCGGTATTTCATTAATTACCGAGCGAACGAAGGTGAGGTTTACCTTCGATGCGGAAGATGGTGCCATGTTCCGACTTCAGAATGCCCTTTACTCGAGCTTTAAGATATTCTACGGTCCTTACCGATCGTCGGTATCATCTTTATCGCTGAGTAATCTCTTCGATACGCTAATATCGATCGTGACTTTGCTCACTATCAACCGTCGATAATATCTTATCGCAACGTTCGTTGCTGCTAAATTTATTATCGAAGAGGAATAGAATAAGCGCAGTAAACGATCATCGATTATCGATTCATTGTGTTCTCAGATTGGACCGAAAATTTGAATTACTTCAGTCTGTGATTGTTGTGAACAATTCTAATAAATTCTTATCTTGAAATTCAAACGAATTCACTATGAAATGAAATTGTAACAACCAAATTAAACATTTCGTTGCGAAATTGCAATTTTTTTACTTTCTTTTTGGTCAATTATTAATAGGCCATCCAATTAAAAGCGTAAAATTATCATTTTTTGACTGATTCTGCAATATTTTATGATCTGATTTAGCAATTATTGTAGCAGTGGAAACCCATTTCTGAATGAAATTATCAATATGATCTATTCAATTGAATTTTCAAAATATTTTATATATGAAATTGAGTATAATATATGCTATGAAATTTCAGAATGATTTTGAATTTTCAAAACTGTTATATGAATATTCAAATATTGAAAAAGCTGAATTTTACTGTAAAAAATTATATGTTAATTGCTTCACATACATTTTTATGAAATTCGATGAGTTTACATATATACGAATTGGGAATTTAGATGACAATTCTTCGATTTTTCAGTGATTGATAAAAAATTGTAGCTTCTTATGGCGGATTCGAATGAAGTATATACAGGCTGTAGGAATTCCAAGTAATAAATTACAGAATGGAATTGGAGAAGTTTGAAAAGAGTGAAATCGGATTGAGGTATACATGTACATGATTTTGGACATGGAGTTTATTGAAACTTGATACAAAATCAGTACAATATGTTCGATGACCGTGAAATAGAAGCAGAGTTATATACGTTCACACACAATCATAAGTAGCACAAAATCAGGTTTGGAACGAACTGCTTCCGGTTAGATTTCCCCCCTGCGTTGCAGGAGCCTCGAAATGTTTTTTAAGATTCTGCCAACATTTGTAATAATCGGCATCCAAACGCTGGCAGGTATGCTCGCCCCAACGGGTGACGGCCAGGCTGAAAGATGACTCGAACATGAAGGCCTGGGTACCGTCCGCGATTCTCTCCGCGCGTAATTCCGCATCGGAAGCACCTTCGAAGCACGCCACATCAGGACCGTGGGGCGTCATGATAGAGTGCAGAGAAGCACCTCCGGCCTGGAATCCTTCCTCCTTGGCCTCGTACCGACCCTTTATCAGGCCCATGAATTCGCTCATGCAGTTTCCTAAGAGCAATGCGGATCATTAATCAATCAAGAAATCTCGACATACCATCGGACGACTTGATCAACTGAAGGAAACATTTGTATTTTCATCCGCGTTGCCTACAAGCTGATGCTCTGGCTTGTATAAGGGGCCAGCTTTACCAATTTTTTTCACGTAAACGGTGAGCTAAAAAAACCATTGATTGTGCAGAAAAACAAAGTAATTCGACTGTTGAGTTGACCAGGCCAGAGTGCAAATAGGAAAAATGGAATACTTATTTCATCGTTGAATAAAAGTCAAGATACTCACGATGGTAATACGGAGGTCTGAAGGTGTGTTCTTGCACGGACCATCTCGGGGGGAATATGACAAAGTCCGCAACGGCTGTGCCAGGTTTGTTCGACGGACAGGTCAAGACGGTGAAAATCGATGGGTCCTGTAATCAGGAAACTGAAATTACATCACATGCTCGTGGCTTGTTTGACCGCTGTGACACTTACGCAGTGATCGAAAGAGACGGAGTTCACAACCATGAACCGATCCAGATCGTATTTGTAGGGGACATAATTTCCGTGCCATGCGACAACGTCGAAGGGGCTGTGTCCTTGAGATGCGGCGAACAGTTTACCTTGATATTTAGACACTATCGTGAACGGTACGTCTCGGTCTTCGAACCACGCTACTGGCGTCAGGAAGTCGCGAGGGTTAGCAAGACCATTTGCACCTTAATTATGGAGAAAAAAAACCCGAAAAGATAAATCGCCATTCGACATCCCGCTCTATCTTCATACGATCCAATCAACTTACCTATAGGCCCGAGATTCGGGAGTTGAAAGTGATTGTCGAAGACCTCGAGAATGTATCCTCTCGACGGGCCCAGCACCGTCACCGAAAACCGCATGCCTTGCTGTATCACACAGATCTCGTTCGGTTCCACTCTCATCTTACCAAATTCCGTTGTAATTTGCAACACGCCAAGTTGTGGCACTGGAATTAGTTTTATGGCGTTAATATTATTCACTTTTGATCAGGTGCTCAAATAACAGGGTGTTCAGCTGTCAAGGAAATCTGGAATACCGGGAATTGTCAGGGAATTCGGGCTCGAATCCTGGAATTTTCCAATTTTTCACCTATAGGTTGTGCAACTTTCGAAAGTATCTAAAATCTCGCGCTCATCCCAAAGGTCCTTTAAATTGAAATGTTTATTGGTATGTTCGGAAACTGATCAAATTGGAGAATTTCCGCATTTCAATTGAATTAAGACTTCTTTACGATCAAATTTTCTGATTAAAAATTTGTTTCCCAGTTTGATTCTCGGAGGACGTGTTCACCGGAAAATTTAAGCCAAAAATAGCCTACATTGAGTTCAAAATGGGGAATGTAAAAAATGTAGAATCTTTAAATCATCGTCGATCGGAAACGCAATAATTAATGAACATTTGATAATTGAGTTTATGTAAAATAAAATTACAAGAAAAATGAACAATTTTATTTTCTAACGAAAATTGTTTTGCTTTAGTAAATTAGGTTGAAAAAATGTCTGGAAAACCGGGAAATGTCGGGAAATTCGATATCCGGTTGACGCTAGACACCTTGAATAAGCACAAGAGGTAGAGGATCATCGTTATTAAGTACCGATCAAGAAGTCTCCATCAGCATTGTACAGTGCCTTATCGCGCATAGACGCGTTGCAGAGATAAACGTGAATCGCGATGCCGGATCGAGCCCGGGTGTCTCCGGCTCCACACACAGTGTGAAGACCTTGAACAAAGTCGACCCCAGGATCTTGTCGAGTTGGTACTTCGAACGGCTTCCATCGCATCTGTTGAATCAACCGAGTTATATCGCGTGTCTAATGGCATAAGGTCGTAAGCGCCAAAAACGCGATTTTGGTGGCAAAAGGTCGTATAATTTTTTTTTTTTCACGTCATTCGCTCCGAAAATGGTCAAAACGTATCAATTGAAATTACGAGTTCGAAAAATGTAAGTGCAAAACGTCGTAAGTTGGGCGGATACGTCGTTCTTTGATTACAATTTTTAAGGAAGATTAAAAAACAAAGTAAAAATAGAAGGTCGTAAGCACCAATTAGAAAAAAAAAATTCACGATTTTTTCAAATAGCTGTGCAAACTCGTGAAACGCAAAGAAAAATCGAAATCGACGTCGTTTCGAAAATTTCGATAAAAAATATTTCGCAGTGAAATGCAGAAGGTCGTATCCGCCCAACTTACGACCTTTTGCACTTACATTTTTCGATCTCATAATTTCAATTGATCTATACGTTTCGAACCTTTTCAGAGCGATTGGCGTGAAAAAACTACATTATACGACTTTATGCCATTATAAACAGCAAAACGTCGTATAATGGCGCTTACGTCCTTGTGTCATTAGACTCGCGATATAATTTATCAGCGATTCTGTTCCATTCAATATTATATAGTATCTAACAAACCTGGTTTGGGTTCGGCGGAAGTTCGTCCCAGTTGTATGTAAGGTGCTTGGAGTCGTTTATAGAAACGAATGGTTCATGCAGCGCAGATGGTCTGATGCGGTACAACCAGCTCCGTTTGTTCTCCAATCGTGGTGCTTGAATTATAAAAATGTGTGTCCATCGAGACTGGTACTACGCACATTCTATGTCAAATGACCAATTTCGAGGATATCTACCTGTAAAAGCGGTACCAGACAGTTGTTCGGCGTAGAGACCGTAGGGACATTTTTGTGGATTATTTTGACCAACAGGCAGGGAATTTGGGCACCGTTCATCCTCGCTCGAAAACTCGGATCCAAAACCGGTCAGATACTGTTCGAAATACATGTGGGAACGATTATCTCTTGAATTTGGATTTGGGTAGTTGAAAATGGATGATCAAACGTACCTTGAGTTCGTCCTTCATGGTGATCGCACGGGTTTCCACTGAATAAGAGATTCCGAGTTTCGTATCATTTTATAAACCTGAAACGACCTTAAGTCCGTGTCAACAAGATAGAATTAATGCAAATCGTATTCACGACGCGACTTTCCAGCCAATCGGATAGATCGTGTTCGAAGGCGCGACCATCCCGACAGGTTTTGCACGCCACGAGCTCCTGATTTCTCACTGACAACATACACGTTCTCAAGTATTAATTGCTGGCGATGGACGAGCCCCGGATCACGTGATTCCATAACACGCTTCGGTAAACAATCATTATGGTATTAATTGCAACAAAAAGTTGGCAGAATTCCATAGATGACGACCACCTATTATCCCTATTATCTCTTTGTATACTTATTGCACGAGGATCATCGACACAGAGCTTGGATAATAACGTGGCATTGAAGATATCACCATAGGTTTGCAATACTCACTGTAAACAACGCAAAAACAACTGATACGAAACCTCACAGCAATTTTCCTGCGCAGATAGCCAGGTACACATGTTACGACTAGTTATAATGATTACACATAACGATTTTTAAGCGCCACAACCGCCGGATTTTATCGTTGCCCTTAGGCCAAATCGATAAATTTTCGCATTATAGCGAAGAGCAAAAACGCGAATAGTAAAAGTGTTCAAGATGTGATTTGTGTTCACCAGTATTCCTCGTCTCGGATCATGTTGCCTCCGAATATCGACACAGTTACCCGCTTCTCGATTGGGAGTGTGTCAGTCGAATTTAGAATGGCCCAAAAAGGCAGAATAAAAAATAAACTGGCCAAATAATCATCAAGATTCATATGATATCGGCGATAATCCAATTGAATGTTTGCTGATCACATACGATCGTTCTATCCGACATTTAGTACGAATAGCTGCCAGAGTTTCCGTCGTTTGGGGGCCACTTCCATTCTGAATAATCGCTGAACAGTGTCGAACGATGAGCGTTGCAGATAAACCGATTCAGCATAATTCCACATTCCACATTCTCGTCATTAAATCTGCATTCGATATGATGATAATTGTCTTTGACTAATCGAAAACACTGTGCATCTACGTATCTCGGGAACCATTTCGATGCTGATGCTGATGCTGATGTATTTCAATGTAGTCAATTTTATTACATCCACTCAACATGAACATCATAGGTATCGATATAATAAATGAAAAATCAATTACAGAATTCATTAACGAGCTCGAAATGCTCGATTCTTGTTACGGAAGAGGAAAAAAGAGTATCTAAAGACAAGTAAAGGAGGCATACTCGTGTCGTGGAGCAAGGAGAAGGTTTTACAGTTACCCAAGACGTTAGAGAAAAGATACGAGTTCTCCGTCGAAGTAGAGGGGTCCATACTCGACCGGACTATTCGCTACCACGGCCATCGCTCCTCCAAGTCAGGCAATTCCGTACCGGTCACCGAGTATAAACCGGTGCTGGTCAAGAAGACATTTTTGTTTACCGTTCGCGGCTGTGGAAAGTATTTACCGGATTCTTTAGAGATCGCTCTAGCTCGCCCGAGGCCCTTGGACGGATTCCAGAAGTGCGTAAGAACTTTCGATGTTCGGTGTTCACCGAGAACCGAAAATTAGTGGGCCGGAAGAGTAACGCGGAACTCGGAGCAGAGCCACTTCCTCTTTCCCTGGTTGATTCCTGTCGGTTGGTCAAGGTCGACGAGAGGAAAGCGAGAATCTTTTCTTTTCCTTTTTTTTCACACGCTTTTTACACGTCCTGGCCCGGTTACTCGAATATTTGTGATCAGCCACCGTGATCGTACGGTATTAGATAATTGTCAGACGTTAAACACAGGAGCTCGGTTGATTGCCCAAAAGTAACAACAATCGTAAAAAAGTTATTGCTGTTATTTCAGAGCCTGGTCGTCCTCTGAGATACAATGGCGAGGATCGGGATAGGAGGTTTTCGAAATCGATGAGAAATTTTCTGCATTTATCGCTCCATTGTACCTAATTCGCATGGAAACAATTGCTATCTACTGTAACAATGTACGTGTGCCCATGGAGCTGAAACGGTGTGTGCAAACGCTGACTTTCCATTGCTAATGCTATTGTGGTGGATGAATAGTCTTTTTTCCCTCATGTTTTCAGAACGAGATTCTAACGATGAGGCAAATGTTGCGTTCGCGAGCTTGTGGGACTTCCAAAATCATAACTGTCCAAACGAAGAAACGTAATGGACGCGAGACTCGGTTTTACGATTGGTTATTGTTCGGAGTACCTAATGTAACGAGGCATGAGATTAGAAAACGTGGAAGAGCAGAAAAATGTATAATAAGCTAGAAGTAGCTGGGTATGGTAACAGATGAGCTTTCAAGGCGTGATTAATGGTCGTTTCTCCTAGTCCTACTCTACCAAGTGGGATTTATCAGAAATTGAAGATCACGGTTCACGTGGTTTTTTTTTTTAAGAATATTCCCGACACGATTTAATCGATTGATATTTTTCACTAGGATAAGGAAAAATGAAAGTTTCAACAACGCGATCTGATCCCATGCTCTGGTTTATCGATTGTTGAAACGTGTTCTCACGACACTGCGCTTCTAGGTCAACTATGAGTTTTATAATGCTCTATCTACTACAATTTTCGATAACCAAATGCAGCCGGTTTTCGACACTCGGAAATGTATCCGGTTAACAAGATACGGTAATCATTGCCCGGTCATCTCCACGGCGATTATCAGCACAAGCACACATGACCGTATGGCCCTTTTTTCCTTCTTTGCTCAAGCCTCGCGGGATTTATCAAGGGCGTTGATTGCTCCCGTGTCCCGTAACGAGTACCGAGATCATTAATCTTAAATTCTACCGGTAGAAATACACGAGATGTGAAGACCGTGTGATACAGTGTCATTCAAGGCACGAAGGCACTTTATCAATGACTCAAACGCTTCTGATGTGTAGCTTCTCCAACAGTTGCTCTGAAGAAATGATTAAAAAAAGTATCCACAATAAGCCAACTTCATCCATTTATCCCCAACACCTCGGGATTTCTCTCTGACGTCGATGAAGGACGTTCAGAGGTGCGGGCGCACTCGGTGGCCACATTAAATTCCGTTAGTTCAACGTAGTCTTGCAACTCACGGAAGTATCCACCAGCTGATAAAAGTTCTACTCTCATACGGTTACAGGAATTATTATAAGTAGTCTGGGAGAAAATATTCTGTCAATAATAGTTGGCCAATTCCGAAGCAATATGTACCGTTACTTCGTTAACGATCATGATTTATTGTTGTAGTACAAGCGCCTCACTAATTTAGATCAATCTTTCAGCCTTTGAACGCGTGAAACTGGTAAATTTCTGAACCAATGAATCTTATGGTGAAGCAATTTTTCCCTCGTGCTCGTAAACTCGGGGTAATAGGATGTGGACCAGTGACCAATTTCGAAATCACTTTATTACAATCACTAATTGTACAATTACGGATTGCAGAATGATTTTGTATTCCAGATTCCTGGTGAAGTTGTTACTTCCTAATTTACTCAGTGAATTAGTGATCGTCCATGTTGATCACACTCTGATTACCTTCTCATTTAATCTCCATGCAAGAAGTCGAATAATATTTCGAATGTGAACAATCGTGACTCGCATCAATCATCTTTGAGGATAATTCCATCTGTGCTGCAAATATGAAACAAAAAAAAAATTATGCCAAAGAGAATGTTCGGTATAATTAGAATTTCTGATGACATTAAGACCTAGAAACATCCGGTAAAACTTGGAGTGATAAATTTGGCGGTTTTTTTTGGCAGTATCGATGAGCCTCGAGAGTAGTTAATCTCAATGTGATAGCGTGTGACACTTAGGTCCTTCGCGAATGCGGTAAACATGTGTAAAATTGAGGCAGGTTGTCGACACAGTTCGTGGACCCAGTGCCGATGGCGATGGCAATGCCGCTATGGTGGGAGATGTTGGCACAGAACTCGTACCGAAGCTCGAGCAACAGTTGGCTTAGGCAGGTGTTGGGCCGGAGTCCCGGTCTGTCGCTTTCCGCACCTGGATGTCGGTTGTTGCGGGTTCGTTGCCCGACGTTCACGCTGCCCGCGACTCTTTCAGATTCGCGTACTCACCTACGGACAAACGAACGGTCTTACAATTAATTAATTAGTGGCCCATTTACGCTGACCGCGACGCTGCGAACCTCATATCTTCAGACTCGAAGTTTTACTCGACGGAGAAACTTCCGGTCCGCAGTACGTGAATCGTTGTGTGATGTGTTCAGCTTACTCCAAATTTCGTACATCTCGTGGAAAGTGATAATTGAACGATTGAAAGACAGAACAGGACTGGTGACAATACCGTATATGCGCGTGTGACGAGGTGACAGAGACACGGAGAGACATTGCGCGCCTCCGTCTTCACATCCCTAAGGAGTTATCAGTGAAACTGATACTGCGGTGACCATTCGAAGCTGGGAGATATACTCAATGTGGGACAATATTTGACCGACTAAGAAGAGTGGGAATACCGTAAGCACGCATTGGATGAAAACGAATTTTACCTTGTACGATATACGTTGTTTTGAATTTTTGATTTTGATTCATTTGAGATTCAAGCCGGGGGTATTTGGGGACGCATCTTACTCGCGTGAAAGTTTATTTTAGTGTCAATCTCTGGAAAGAAGCGAAGAGAGACCAAAAATAAAAAAAAGAAACGTGAAGAGAGCCATAAAATCGATTGACCGCAATCGCTTCGTGTCTCTTATCCGGAATATTACATGATTTAAATAAACGAGTATAAAAATTATGGATAGAAATTTTAAGGATGCTAATAAATTTTTTGTTTCTTCAGTTCCAACATTAAAACTATTCGGTTGCGTGTGTACCATTCAAAAGTCAATTATAATAACTTTTACTCTTCTGAACTATCCTCCATGCCCTCGCGGGCTTACTGCTTCCGGTTTCCGGTGCGTAGTACCCACGCAGGAACACTGATACATGGACAAAAAATGGGATATATGAATAAAAAACCATCAATAACCCATAGTCCAGTCGGAATATACATAAGGTCTATTCAATCATTTTACTCAGCTGAAAATTTTTTGACAGCTCAATTGGATACCCAGGAACATATCTTGAAACGCGCCCGGACCGGAAGTGGCGATTTTTTTAGTCAAAAATTATTAAAAATTGAAAACGCCCGATTTCGAGGCCATCTTTTTATTTATTGATTTTAGCGAAAAAAGTGTGGGAAAAAAGTTGTAGATCTCATTGTTTACTACAAAATCGATCCCATGAAAAAATAACGTAGCATTGTTGGTTTAGCTGTAAATTGTAACAAAAGACGAAACCACGGAAAAATGAAACTCCAATTTCGTTGATATCGTAGGTATATGAAAAACGCTGCAACATACGGATGATGCGTCGTGGTCATGGGGTGTCTGGAAAGCGTAGCCAACATTCTGTGTATAATTATCGCTAATAACTATATTATACTTCTATTTTCTAATACAATTTTCCGTATTCTGTATCGAAGGACATGCACGCACTTATATTTTTGCATGTTGCATGTTGTTGCTTGAATCGAATGTACAGTAAACCCCCTGCAGCTGGTAGTGCGAAAAAATATGATACTGCAATAACGTTGAGTGACCTATTTTCTGGTGGGCTGTGTTCTCACCGTTAGACATTGACTGTTCAGCTCATCGTTGCAGTTATGGTCTTTCGTTTATGCGCCGATCTCTTTTTGTTCAGTTGGTAATAAGTTCGGTATATGATTAACGTTAAATATATTTCAAAGTCTTGGTGTAATGTAGAATGTATCCATGATAATATCTGTGTACAGAGTCGTTCATGTTCGATCTAGAACGAATTCGGTTATATCGGAACACGGTGTTTAATAATCAGGTTTCATCATCATCCGTTGTATTGAGAAAGATTGTTAATTCAAGAATAGTTGGTACCGAACTACCTTCGCCTCTTAATTGCTTCCACAATCCTGCAGACTGTAGAAAGTTAAACTGGAAGAGCTTAGAATGTAGCCAGATAATTGTTTAAATGCGGGAAAGCGTTCATTCTTTATCTAATTCAACGGTTTGATCCGCGAACCTCGGGCAAAATAAGGTCTATTAAAATTATATCCACCCCCACAGATCGGTAACTATACACTTCCTCGAAACGCCTTTCAAATGTAACAAAATGACTATCAACCTCTCACAATTACTCATTAAACACGCTTAGAAGTACAACACTGAAAACTGGTCAGAATTCAATTAGCGAACCGAGGTTTTTACCCATTTTCTTTATCTACCCCGGCCACTTTGCCCCATGATCGGTTTCATCGGTTTTGTCAAAAACTCACGATTCATTAAGCCTGTCGTAATATGAAAAATGCATTTGGCAACTGGATAATGAGAATCGGGAAGATTGCAATCAGCTGTCTTTCTCAATTGCGAGATACTCACATCGATCAGTATAGATGCTAGTTTTGAAGTTGTCTTCAATTAGACAAGAAATTGGAGCGCTCACGGTATTGTATCATTCGAAAGACTCGGTGAATTCTGGGTCTGGCATAGTAGAGAAAGGTTCATTTGTTCATTTTTTTTCTTTCACAGCAGTGAATAACACTGACGAGTTATGTAAATGAGTATTCCTCATGGAACATAAGCATCTAAGGTAAGGTGTACGTGTATTTAGTAGAGCGAAAGAGACACAGCCGAACGAAGATTCAGACTTGCCACGTTAAAGTCGCTCGATTAATTGGCGAGATATAGGCTTTGCCGTGATATTACTTCTTCGTACACAGATTCTGACACTTACCTATCCTGCGCCGATTTCTTTTCACCAATCCATTGATAGCCCGATTGCGTCATGATCATGCCTCTTTAATCTTTCCCCGCTACTTCCGCAGTCGCTACATACAATCTAGAATTTATTTTTGCTCTACTTTTCGAAAGTTTCACTCGAACCTAGGCATGCGGACGAGACAATAGACACCGTTTGCGTGGAGTATCGTTGTTGATTAAACAAACGAAAAAAAAAAATCTAATTCTGGTGACGTGGGCCATTCTCTATTGATTATCGCGCACACAGCAGATTGCTGGAACGGTATATTTCCGTATGATTGCACACCGAAGGTGAAGCGGAAGTTCGAATCCAAGTGCATCACGAATTGTATAAAGGGAGAAAGGGAGGTAGAAATAAAAACAGTCAACAATGAAGCAATGCAGAGATACACGTTGTGATGCAAAGATACGTGACTGGTCAGCGGTTCCAAACCGTGATATTTCGCCATTAAGCAATAGATTTTGTTTGTTGTTTGTCAGATGTCCCCAGCTAGTCGATTACCTGTATGACTGTATCGAATTTTTCAATTCACCAAGCATGATGGGAAATAAACATGCGATTTAGCAATGCTTCGTTGTCCCTGGTTGGGGCAGAGACAGAATCGAGTCCACTCTCAAACCTGAAGCATTCACTTCAGATGACTTCGAGTCCTAATTTGTTGATTATTGTCGACAGAAAATCAGTGATAAACTATCGGTCTGATGCTGCGGCTAAGGCAATGGCACAGCATCACGTAGGATCAGATTTTTCTGAAGATCTGAGCGACGGGACCACCTGTAGCTGTGCTACCAATTCAGTCGACAAGGTAATTATGAAACTGCACTGGTTACTTGTTTTTTCATCGGATCAGTTGGAGTCTTCCTCAGTTTTTAGTCTCTTCAAGATTCTCACAAGTCACGATCAACTTACTTTTACGATTATTCTAACCAGGCGACGTAGTTTTTTTTTTTCATTATTTTCAAGCCCGGAACTTAACGAGCTCGTTCAGTGACGCAAGGCGACAAAAGTATGTAACTTTATGATAAAAAAAAAAGAAATGTTCACACGGTTTCGAATGGAAACTGGAATCACAGGTGACAGTGCCCAATTGTCACGTATTTTTTTCCCTGCGTTCTAATTAACACGAATAATTAGTTGCTCCATAGTCAGGTGATTTTTTTTTTTTGCGCAGTGTTCTCTTCGTGGATGCGAGATGTTTCAGGAGCCATTTTTCCTGCATCCTCCCAGCACGAGGCCGCGGGATGGTATCTACATAAATCCAATGACCGCTTTTATAACGGATGCGACGCCAAAATCAAAGGACACGGAGTCATTTTACCTCCATAGTCCACACGATTTGGTGTACACGCGTATCACGCCTCTCTTCGGCGATTCCGGGACTCGGGACGGCGTCGAGAGGAAAGATGAGACGCTAACAGGTAAGTGGGACGTCCCAGATAATCCGAGTGTTGGTACCTTACTACGCCCAAGGTGACCTCGATCTGGCATTGCGACGGCCATCCTCTCGACGCGTACATTTTCTCCTAGATCACATAGTAGATATATTACAGGGTTGTAGTTCCTCTCGGGATGATCTTACACTCAAGAGGTCAAATACCGGGTCCTTCCGGTCTTATGTTCATTCCAGCGTCGCGTTAGTTTCTGACCCCTAGATTCACGAGAGATAGAAGCTCGATAGTTTTTTTTTGTGAAGAAATTCACTTTGTTGAAACAGACACATTCGATATTTTTTGCGTCACTAGACTCGAATAAAAGATCATTATTAAATTATTGATCGAGAAGATGATCGATCCTTGCCTAAGAAATATCAATTCATCCAATAAAACTCATCATTGCCGATGACATGTTATTTTCCCTGATTTAGAAGAGAATAATCTTAGCTGAAATCCTTATAATGTCAGAAACCGGGGCGTTCACCTCATACGCCATCGAATTTTACCTACAGGCGTTTGACATTTAGGCGAAATGGGATCACCGCTGATTATTCATGTTGCTTAACACAACCGCGGTCATCTTTGTCGGTATTGGCATGTTCCCACCGGCTACCGGCACTTTTTAAATGTCAATTCATTTCGTCTTCTTTCGCATTAAACACCACATATATGTATACAATTATAGGCAGATGAATCAAATTAAGAGACAGGTCTATCGCCTTACTAAAACCTGAAACTATAAATAAAGATATACGCAATGTTAATCGCACGAATTCAAAGATGGCAGATAATTATAACTGATATCCGATACTGATTATGCTCGGTGAGGAATTCACTGAACGCAGATCGCGAAACTAAATCGATAGATCGATCATCGTTGTGTCTAAATAGATTCATATTCTTTATACTCTTTCGATTTTATCTATGAGTCGACGTTGACCAACTTTCAAGGAATAATTGGCCCTGTCTTCGGTCCTGGTTTCTCGACTATATCCTGACGATCCTTGATCGATCGGTTAAAGCTCTTTCCGTATGGGAATAAGCGGATCAACTCGGGCGTGATTATTACATCCGGAATAATTTTTATTCTTATCGTAGAAAGTCATAGTCTCATTGGCGCGGACCTAGCGTACTTATCTCGGCCCCTGGGACGTAACCCCCCCTCGTATAAAACGTGTTTTTATAGCTGTTTAATTCATTAACAATTTTGTTTTTGTGTTCTTGTTGTTACTTTCATATTTAAATTTGCAGTAAAAGTCGAAGTTCATAACAACAACAACAACAACAACCACTTGAACAACAACAGTAACATTAACAAAAACATCAACAACCACAACAATAATTATAAACCTATGACAAACGGTGGATTGATAAGATCGAGCAATGTGATCAAGGACACCGAACACGCTTACGAACAAATTTGTTTGCGACAAGCAGAAACTGAGAGCGTGACGTCATCTAGGAAAAAAATCAACGATAACGTTTCTGATACCAGGTGGGTAATCATTCTATCCCTTCCATAACTGGAACGTATCGTAACTCTTATTATCTATGTCGAGATCCAGTCGCCTGATTTTGATACGAGAACAAATCGATCAGTCGCCTCGCGTCGATTTTTTTCATTATTCAACTCGTGGCCAGGTTTATATGGGCATAGTCGCCGTTATTGTCGCGGTCATGGTTTTTGGGCTGGTCCAGTGTCAGAATATTTCATAAAAAAATCGCGAAGGTGAAGTGGGAAGTATTAGATTGATTAAGATGCGACTTAATTCGAGATGAAATTTATCGTGCTCTCTCGTGATGTGTGTGAAATAGAAATAGTAACGAATTTAAGAAACACGGTCTTTAGTCTAATTAGATTCTTGATAGTGAATACTAACAGTGTTATCGACGCAATCTTTAAATGGTATTTAATAAATTGATGCCCTGCTTCTGCAGCAATTCGCGAAAAACTGACAGACGATCTAGCAGATCAAGTAGCGTCAGTGATTCGTCGAATATGAGCAGCGACGTCCACGGCTTTTCGTCAACGACGTCGACGCCGTCTCTGTCGAGAAACAGCAGCAGCGAAAGAATCGTCGAACAGAAACAACAGGCCGAAGTTATTATCGCAGGTATATTCGGGAGAAATTTTAATTAAAATTCATCAATGAAATCCGGCTGCGCGCCACGAGACTCATTTTGAATTGTATGATTTGCGTTTTCAGAGCGAAAGATTTCCGTGAAAAGCACCCATCATAGCGTTGGGGAAGTCGTGCAGGAGTCTAAGGTCGTCACTAATGGATCGAGGTAAACAGAAGTTAATCGATTACGGTATAATAATTTCTTGTTGGAAAGGAATGCCGCGATCTCTATCGTGGTACTTCGACACCGTTGATAGCTTTGATCAATTACTAATACTGTTGCTTTCGATATCTATTGACATTGCGTAATTTAAATTCCACTATGCGAATATAATATTCTCACTCTCCAGTGTCACATCTGGATCAGATATCAATGATGGACGATTTTTTTTTAATAGTTCGTAAGGAAGGAAAAGATGTCCGTATTTGAATTCACGAACGTCTTTTTTGTGGAGGCCTTAACGTTACTCGGGATATTTTTGTTTGACCAGATTCTAATCGTTTGGTGATTACCTTGAGAACCTTCAAGCTGGTACTATCGCTCGTGAATCATAAAGAGAATTACATCGTTCAATTTCACCGATAACTGAAGCCACACATGAATCAGAGTCTCGTTATTTTATTTATTTTTTTTAATTTGTAAATTGAGTAAACAGCCACGTCAATTGTTGGGAAACGGTTATTATGCACAGTAATTATTGCATACTTTTTGAGTTTGTTTATCGTTCACTTATAGCGGTCGAGCCTCCAAACTCAGAAATCGCGTAGTAGAGGTCAAAGAACACGACACACGTCATTTATACGTAATAGCACTGGCGTTGACCTCTACGATAATTCAACTCAACAAACATTGAGCAATTCATTGTATTTTACTACTACAGCACATGGAGAGAGAGTAGCATAAAAAAAATTAATCGCCTAATGCCTCCGAATTCGTTACATAAAATCGTTGAGAAGATCCTTTATTGCGGTAATGCGATGAACATAAAAAAGATTATAATCAGGCTTTAAAGCAGCTTTCTATTCTCGATTACCGTTAAACGATGCCTTCGTTAATCAAGAGTGGAATGAAGGGATTACGAAGTAATCTTCGACTCATCTTTCGTCGAGTATTCAAAGTTCTACATTTTTATATGTGATTATGATATCGTCGATTTTATCTGTTTTATTTCAGTTTTGTCAGTCCACCTCCTCCGCCCCCACCTCCGCCAATTGCAGAACCCGAAGAAATAATTGTAGTGAATTCAAGAGTACTTGAGGTCTTGAAGGACAGGGAAACAACGGACGCAGGGGAGAATGGGCACGAAGAGAAAAATGAAACAGGCATCAGCTCGAGTGAGTATTTCCGCTTTGATTGAATTCCTCAAACCTCATGTGTATACGTAGATTTCTGAGTAATACGTGACTGGCGATCGATTAGTCTTATCCATCTGCGGCTGGAAATGAAGAATTATTCTATATTTCTTTATCTCAAGAATTTGTGTCCCATGAATTTTCAATGGAAATAGATTTTTTCGGGTCTTCCCATTTTTAGCTAGAGTGTCCACTTTTCCTCGGCCTCCCCCCACTCTTGTGCATTCGATGGATTTCCTTAAACTTATGGCTGAGTTGCTCAGTAATTTTCCACTATTATGTACGGTCAATACCTCGATTACACGGTATGTGTGGTCAGAGATGACCGATACGGTAATTTAACGGAGAATTACGTTTTTGCAAAGCTCATTTATCCGAGGATCTTGTGAGACTTTTTATAATGCCACGAATTCAGGAAGTAAAATAAACGTTGTAAACCATCCAAAACTGGTTAGAAAAATTCATATTGAACGATTATCAATGATTTAGCATTCGCACTTTGTCCCTAGACATCGTTTTGCAGAATTGGGTGCGTTTGCCATGAAACTTGCATACAAAATTCCGAATTCCTAAATTGATTGAAACAGCGAATAAATTACCGATGGTGTAAGTTCTATCCCGCAGAGTACATGTGAAAGTAGAACTAATTCCATGAATGTTTTTTTAAATTTGGTTAAAAATTGTATCACGCCTCGGTCACGTAGCTTTCGCGAGCCGTACATATGATGAAAAAAATGTATTCGAAAGTGTGTAGGCGTGTTCCTTCGAGAATATCGCCTAAAAATTAGCTGAATCGTATCGGGGATAAGCCGTACGGATTTGGCGGTCATCGTCCTTTCACGATTCAAAGGCGTAATTGCAATTTAGCAATTTAGGGTGTTGCTGGGTTTAATTAAGACCTTCTTATAGCTGGTGATTATGGATGCGATCTTTACTAGACCATGGCAGCCACCGGGCATATAATATACTTACCTAGATTTCACTTACACACCGCGGTCCCGGTGTGGCTTGGTGCCACTAACCAACCACTTATAATAATGAGCGTTTACTCCTTTTTTTTCCCTGTGCCTCGTTCTCCCACCCCGACCTAATCCCACCATGTTTCATATGTGCGCCCCTTGTCGCGGCACAGCGACCATCAGGAACGGCGTGTCTTCGAAGGAGGCGGAAGTCGACGCGGTGGCCAGTTCGCGAGTGGAGATCGTTGAAGAAATCAAACCGCAGCAGGTGAACCACCTGATTGGCAAACACATGGTGCTCCCGTTCATTCCACCCAAGTTTATCAACGCGGCTGATTCCAATACGCTGCTCAAACCCTCCGAGTACCTAAAAAGCATCTGTAAATCGTCGGGAAAAAATACCTTGTCAAAAGCCAGGTGAGAAACTCGGAATTCGCGGTTAAATCGAATCAAACAAAGCGCGATTTTACGATACTTGAAGTTTATTGCTCGATCGTTGGCTGAGTGTAATTTATACTGATTAGCCCAAAGGCCTTTATTACCCCGTATACCGTGATATGGGATCGTGGATAATGGCACGTTTCTGATCGGAAACAGGTCCGTGGACAACCTGGACATTCAGAGCAGGCAGGAGGAAGAAGTAAGCGAATCAACCCCCGAGCCCGAACTCCATCAACCTGGACCGCCACCTCCGCCTCTGCCACCGTTGCAGAAGAGTCGGGAGACTCAGGGACCGGCTCCTACGGAAACGGAAACTGTCAGACCTCACCAACCGCTGGCCACAATCAGCATCCAGGACTTGACCAGCGTACAACTTCGAAGAACTAACACAAAGTTACACGCAGCGAAGACATTTTCAGCACCTCCACCCCGGAGTGTCTCCATGACGAACGGTACCATTTTGTATTTTACATGGTTGGGCTACATAAAATAGGGGAGAAGGTCTTCAACCTCATTCCTTACAGTTGATTCGATTAATTTTACGGGTGACAATCATTGTGTAGCCAATCGTGATTACGGTCACGGTCTTTTATGATTCGGTTGGGTATCATGTGGCTCTGTACGAGATGCTGAACCAGAACCAACTGGCGAGAGCTGCTACCTTAAGTATTGTCGACGTTGATGTTGGAACGGCGATTCTAACATCCGTTATGCTAATGAGCCCACATTTGCCACACTTTACGCAGTTAGATAAGATGACTCTCGAGATATTCTACGATATTTGCATACCGTTGAATTATTAGCAATTTTTTACCATGAGTATTATAGGCATTACTAACGTACGTTTTTCACCCCTAAAGTGTCCGAGCCATTTTTCGTTCAAAAAATCGACCTGATCGCCGAGCTCAAGATGTCGAAGGATATTTCCGGCATAAAGAAGCTGAAGGTGGAACGGGCCCAGGTTGAGAAGTCGCAGGAGCAGAACCTGATTTCAGAAATCAGCAAAACGTGTAACGCTTCGAAGTTCGTCGATCAGGTAAGTTATCCACAATTGGTCCATAATTTAGTCGAATTCCGAATCATTTCTCGGCCGCTATAATAAATTGTCAATTCAATTTAGATCCCGGAAAAAGACAGCGCCGGTAACGTGATACCAATTTGGAAAAGACAGATGTTGGCGCGAAAGGCTGCGGAAAGAGCAAAGAAAGAACTTGAGGAGCAGATTGCCAGGGAAAATATGGAGAAGAGACAGAAGGCGATACCAGCATGGAAGAGACAGCTCCTCGCCAAGAAGGATCAGGTTGAGGAAAAGAAGTGAGATTCTTATCTGTCTTCTTTACTATAGATATTCGCATGGTATGATGATAATCGTAAATAGCAATTGAATCCTCGATTAACGGTGAATCGATTTGTCACAAGGATTTCATGAGCTCATAGTCCGAGTGGGACGGTAAAAAATATTCATGGTATAACTCTGAATTTGTTTTATTGACTGAGTGAGTACAAATCTGCATAAACACCTGGACGCGAAGACCGTTAATCCTGAAAGTTTCACGTTCGGTTTGAAACGAGAGAAATTGAGTGTATCTTGAACGTGATTGAAAGATCGTTTATTTTTCAGAATCGTAAACGGGAAGTCAAGCGGAACGATAACAGCGCCTAAAGTGGAAATTACACCGCCACCAGAGGCGATATTATCCCCGGTTAAATCGAAGGATGCTCTGGCTAAGGAGGCGAAAGCGAAGGAGGACAAGGAAAAGGAGGAAAGGGTCGAAGCCAAGCAGCAAGCTGACTCGAACAACGAGGCTGACGACGGTCCGATAATTCCCTGGCGAGCGCAGCTGAGGAAGACCAACAGCAAACTGAACATCTTGGATTAAATTATGTCCTCGTAAAATTGATAATCGTTTATTCTCGAGCGAGATAGCATAATCCCAGAAGCACAGAGGCCTGTTTTTGTCATTTTGATTATTTGATGTCAATCAATTGACTCCAAGGGGGATAAACTGGACGCCTCTTGTTATCGGAAGGGATATTGAGTGATAATTTATGAATATACTTCATAATCACGGCACATATGCCGCAGTGTGCAATAACGGAGATATGTACATTACTTAATCTACGACGATACCTTTAATCATTTTTTTTTTTAACACTTAGCGTCAACTTCAGCGATGAGCATGATCGTGCTTGACGAAATTCGGCTTGCCAACTTTTTCACTATAATTTATCGATATTTTGATAACGTTACATTCCTAGACACGTTAACATCGCTTTCTGTTAATTTATTTTTATATGCTTCCTACAGCAAAAGATCCACTCGTACTATTCTATTAATTTCACAACTAATCGTACGAGAGTTCATCTGTCTCGTCATTTTCAAATTCTCGCGACCAAAGCTATTATTTCAGACTGCGAATCGATTGAATGAAACATTTACTGTGGTGATAATATATGTACTGTATCTTGAAGCTCTCGTGTATTTTATATCAATTATGCTGTCGGACCAAGTCGAGTATCACGGAGTTTGAACTATAGCGAGTATTCTTTTTTTTTTTTTTTTTAACTTACTAGAATCCAGGGATTTTCAACATTTTCAAATACGCACTGTGAGAGCATAACATTTTTTTTAGCACTCCGTTGATCAGGACTATAATAAAAAGACACGCTCAATACATGTATACGTTAGTCTGTAAATATAATTGAATAAAAGAAAAACGAACAAACAAATAATCATCGTCCTACGATTGATCGTCCTACAATTTTACAATCTACGATTTCGTCTGAATCGATGACTGTGTCACGTTGATGCGTTGCAAAGCGACACACTGCGACTAATGACCTAAACTTTTCCTTGTTCCAAACACGGAGTAGATCAAAAGGAAAGTAAAAATGAGGACAAGCAGGAGGTACTTAAATGGGGCTCAAATGTGATTCTCGATAAAATCACCGTAATGAAGCGTCGGTTAGTTCAATCGAGAAAAGACTATGGAAAACTTTCCCCTACGTCCAGTGGAATTACTAAGGATGCACCTGCACACACCTTATTTCACAATACGGTCTCTTTTTTTCCATTCACACGTCACGTACCGACCGCAGACTTGCTATTATGCCAAAATTATCATACGTGGGTGGGATTAAAATGTCCTGTCACTGATAGTCGGATAATATTCCCACAAATTCTGACCTTATTTTCCTTTATTCACGACGTTGCAATTAAGATCAATTTGTCCCACAGCATCTACTTTCCGGCCGATAGATTGACGTTATTAGATTCATCAGCTTCAGTCTGTTTTTCTGATTCGAGTCCAATCCACTCATCGTCAATATCTTTCAGTTCAGATACTGATCAAGGTCGCAATTATCTCATCAGCGAAAGACTGGCACGTTTTACGTTGCTGTGACATTTCGAAAAATACATACTACGACTGCAGTTTAAATCTACGTTGTTTTTTTCACTTCGAATAAATTGTCAAGATTACTCGGTCGTTGGTGATTTATTATCGTCATCACTGTCCACGTGGATATCAGAAGTTGACGAGCTAAAAATAAGCCAGGTGAAAAATTGTACACACTATTAAGGCGAATGTACCAATAACAGGATACTCGTCTGAATATCAGCTATTATTAGGTCTTATTATTAGGCTAATGAATATTTAATGTGATACGGTATCAAAACGCCTTGTTCAACTTATCATTCTGGCACACAAAAAACATTTTGATATACTTAACATGTGCGTAGCGAGATTCAGTTCGTTCCTCAACGATGTAGCTAACAATAAGAAACACCGAGCGCTTGCTAAGGTGATAATTTGTCTGCTACTACATTTTTAACACTCGTCAGTACCCCATTAGATTCGTGAAAGTTTTAAGTAAAAAAATTTTACTTAACTATCACACACCCATTTTTCATGGTCATTTGTTACTTTTCAATCTGAGGATACGAAACTTCCCTCATCTATTGGTACACAAAAGGAACAGAGTGCCCGATTACTGGAAGCTTGTTCGGGCATTGCAAAAGTTGCATTTAGTTGTTTGTCCCACTATCTTGGACGCAACGCAGGACGCAAATTAATTACAGCATGACGTCTTTCTCACCAAAGTATTATCCCTTCCTCAGAACTCTAGAACGGCGTAATGTCAAGCTTGTCAATCATACCTCATTGTGGTTCATGCGGTTCTGTTGAATATGTTCATGATCCGTATCAAATGAATAGAATTTAATGTGAAATAGACACATAAAACCCACTTCATCATACATTTCCCGTATTCCTATTGGAATATAGGTGAGCTCCTTATAGAATTTTTCATATCATCGTCGATGTTCACTAACGATTTGCTGTAGCCTCAAACGTCCCGTTATTGGTACATTTACCTTACACATTATGAATAGTAGACGTAACGAGGATCACGTCCATCATTTAGGAACATATAGCAATAACTTTGGTTCAGAACTATTACCAAACTTGTTACACAGGTTTTAGTCTCGTCCACTTTATTTGGAATTGACATTGCTCCGTTAATTATCGACGAGCTGTGCATGGAAGAAAGAAGAAGAACGGGGAGAAAAGGGAATATTTAGTAACACGCACATCACAAAGAGCTTGTGTTCGCATTGAATACCGTATAGCTCACGTTTATAGCTGTGGTGTAATACTTGTTGACGTTAATTGACGGCGTTTCTTTGCCCGGTCGACGAGCCTAACTTCGATGACGCAAAAGACGAGCCTCCACGATGACCGCGCAATAGTCGAACGATGCCAAGTGAGCCAAGTGCTGCGGTATCCGTACATAATCATCGTTTGACGTTACACACATGGATGGACTCACACAATGCGGAATCGACACGTGTCTTCGTATGTGGGAGTATAATTGGCGGACCCTCAGTTTTCTAGCGATCTTGTAGACCGCATAGAACATATACCGGTCCAAAATGTTCCCACGTCACTCTGCCAAGGGCGAGGCTACTACCTAGTTCAGAGAAGGGCACTCATACGCTCTGCTCTCTCGCCATCCTAGGTATAATGGTTCTTCTCGGATATATGTAATACCTACTCATAGAGAATAAAGAATAAAAACGCGCGCTCTCGTCTTCCCGCGTTGGTCAATCTTTCCCACGGTTACTATCCTCGACCCCATCCATATAGGCAACAGGCATACATGTCAATCAGGGGGGGAAAATATTATCTACTATATCTACGTTTCCGTTTTCACAATTGATTGTGATTATGGCATCAAATGTACGAGACAATCAAGTCTCGCTTCAAACCACTTTGAATGCAATCGCTTTGAAACTGCTCGGAATCCCAATCACTTAATAGATTTATCGCAGCCGAAAGGGGTTGAAATCGCGTAAAACCGCATGTAATTACTTTAATAGAGTTCGAAATCACTTGAAATCATGTGGGATTCCTTTCAAGTTGTTCAAACCACTTGAAATTGCATCAAATCGTTTTGAAATCATTTTGAAATCACCGCTCGTCACGGTTGTGGGCGAATAGCCCCCGCTATGATTCTTTATTCTTTTCAAATACTTCTCTCAAAGATTCAACATATTGCGAAATGTAGACGAGAATAGCGTCTAGGATATATTTGGCAACACTCAACTCTTAAATCTTACGATTAATTCTATGAGCGATTTCTTTTTCTCTACTACGACTTATATTCATTATGATTGATTATTTTTGACCTCGTCATCGCCGGGAGACACACCTCCAGCCTTTTTGCACGCTAGTTTTTTTTTTCTTCTTTGTATTCTTAAGTACGTTGAATGACATACGTATAGTGTTTGCCCCCGTCGAGTCAGAGCGTCGGTGTACGCCACGCTGTCGGCGCTGCCCATCGTCCAGTCGATCGCAATCGTTCGGTACCGGTGGTGAGCAGCAGTCCGTTGACTTGATTCAGTTCTACTCTACGCGCACGACGCCCACGCAGACAATTTCAAGTGCATCGCCGCGCGCGTTTTTTTGTGGCAGAGCCACTTTCAAATTTGCAACTAGGTTGAAAATAATTGTATACCCTTTTTCGGTTACAAATTACTGTCGTCGTAAATCTGAGGGTTGAGAGAACCGCACGTTGGTGTATATATATATATTTTTAAATATATTTTGTATACTTTGCACAGTTAAAAAAAATTCTTAAGAGTAATAGGTGATTGATTTTGGGAGCAGTAAAAATGGCATCGAATCGCAGTATATTAGGTAAGCTGTGTTGAAGGGTTTTGTTAAAAATATCAGAAATAAAATCAAAATTTGAGGATCCAAATTTTGAGTCTTATACCTATTCATTTTTCTATACTTTTTATCACGGCTTCCTACCCCTTTAGATCTCGTCTCGTAAAGAAAGTAGGAATACCAAATTAGATGAAGAATTTTGACTCGTCGAGCTTTGAGGCTTGAAATTGTAAAAATTTCCAAACGCTCCAGAAACGTAATAAATGAATATGGTTATTATATTTTAAACGTTTGAATAATTGATTTTTAATTTTGGACACGATCCAGGAATGATTAAAGTTTTTTTTTCTCAGAATATCGCAGGAAAATTTTCATCATCTTTTTGTTGTTCAATTTTCAAGTTTCTGCCATAGAAAAAATCGGCATTGCTCGGTGGCATTGGACCTGTTGATTTTTTCACGCGATTCGATATTGCAGAAGGTCATAAGCGTTTGATTCTTGAGCCACGACCTTAATTAGTTGTAAAATTCAGAGGCCTAGGTCGCCCATTGAGTCCACGTGGCCGGTTGAATCGCAAACGACGTAATTTTACAATGTGAGTAGCGCGAGGTCCCCAAAGATTTACTTTCATTTTCATAGCTCTCAACAACAAGAAAGAGGCCGCACGCGGCAGAAATTATTCATTATTTAATTACAGGATAATCAGAAACAAAAAGTCATTTTCATGAACAAGATATGCGATCTGTAATGAATATTCTTCCACACCAAGGCCCTGTTCCAGTTTTTAAACTCATACGTTAAATTATATTCAATAATAACACCTGGATAAGCAAATGCCACATCCCTGTCGACCTGTTCAACTATCTCATGTCAAACGTCGAATTTGTGCTACTGCATACACTGAATGGCATACCTATACATTGGACTCTTACGGCCAGGAAATTTTCCAACGGTTAAATGTACCCTGGACAAATGGGGCAGCAGTGTTCACAACTGGTAAATTGGTTGCATCTCGTTAAAGAACGACTGCAATCCTCCTATTAACGGACGGGTAATCGGTGTCAGTAACAGGCCGCAATTCCCCTGCATTTAGTCGATTTATTTTCTCAATGGAAAACGTGCTACGCTCGCATCAACGTCCTCGGCGCGCACCCTTAGCAGGATCGATAAAGTCTCGTTGACTGAATGTGACAGATGGCTATAGGGATATCGATTTTGGAAAATTTCTTGGAAAACTTCGACTTAGGTAGTGAAATTTCCTCGTAGTTCTCATAGTATCGTTTAAATCACGTTAATATGTCTAACAATTTTATTTTCCTCGAACTCGATGTGAGATTTCAGTTTCCTATACAGGAATAAAAGAGCCTTCGAGGAATTGAGGCGATTATAAAACACTTTTGGTATTTCACAACTCATACGGCAAAATGAATTCAAATTTATTATAAAAGATCGTTTCAACACTTCTCGATCGGTAGAATAATGACGGCAATCTTTCCTTTGAATGTCTAAGTATGAGACCTATTGTGATTTGTACCTGGGTTTTCTTCGTTCGCTCGGTTCGGGATTCAAATCATACCATACTAGGCAATGAATTTTTTCACTGGCTCACGCGATCTCTCGCAGCTAGACATTATCTTTTGACGTGTGATTAAGTAGCGTTACGCAAATTCATATCCGATTAAATTGTAACGGTTGCGTTTGGTCCTCATTCAAACTCTCATTATGCGATGTGTCTGAGTAGCTGAAACATTTGCCTTGTGATTTTGTTTCGTCTGACACTTGGTTTTGCAATGTAAGCACAATATCTCAAAGACTTCAGTCTAGCGGAGTAATTTCCGAGTTTTTTTCGTCTGATAGATTTTTTTCCTCTTTGGAACGACCGACTGTTTCAAAAGGTCAAGAAACGGACACGTGTTACGAAACGAGGAAAATAATAGGATAAAACCAGCCATCAGTTGACTACGTGATTGATGGGCAAATAATTATTCATAGATCAACATTATTTGTTGTGTATCATTTGAAAGTCTCGGTTCCAATTGTGTGAACCCGAATATTCCGCAATCTTCGACCATCGTTTCAGTATATTTGCACAGTTCAAAGCTTCAATATTAGCATTTTCTTGATTGGGAGCAAATTTTGTGAGCGATATGATCCTAATTACGTTGATCGATCATTATAATGAACAAAACGAATCGCATATGAGTAACGAGCTAACAATTACGTCTATTATAGCTCGCGGCTTTAATTCGAGAGCGATGTTTACGTTTGATAACCTTGAATCAAGCTCAACAGCTCGGTGTACTGTTGCGTGTGTTTGCTTTATGCAACTTCAGCCGGACAAACACAAGCACGTAATTGGCCATTGTACAAATATTTTCGTACAAGAGCCTCAGATTCATTTGTTGCAATCATACGGGAGGAAGGAACCAATTATTTACAGAAAAAGTAACGCTGCTATTCAAACACGGGGAATGACGTTCATAGCAGCATTGAATTTCCGTTGCACTATGGCACTGAGGCCATAAGCATACGTAATAAGACGATGACGTGCAGCAGGCCGGAAATAATATCGCTTCTTGGTCATGTGGAGAACGATTGACTGCGGTAACGTTAGAATAATAACGATAACGAGAAGGAGAAAGTGGGATCAGATATTGGCGTCTAATGAAGTCAATCACGTTTGACTCGTGAATTTTATCACCACTTTCTCTGTCCACGATTCTCCGCTCACTTATGGCATGAGACAGTTGAGGTCAATTATTCTTGAGCTAGTAACCCGCCTAAAGTTTCAACGTCAATGGGCAAATATG
Source organism: Euura saliciscinereae (assembly GCA_018420115.1). Classification (NCBI taxonomy): domain Eukaryota; kingdom Metazoa; phylum Arthropoda; class Insecta; order Hymenoptera; family Tenthredinidae; genus Euura; species Euura saliciscinereae. The sequence goes on from JAFFZH010013432.1 coordinate 98,289, forward strand.
CGTACCACATACTCCTAATTCCAGGCATGCTTAATCTTCGTCAAATGCGCTTAATAAAGTGATTAGTCCCAATTGACGAATCAAGTAATGTGCGAGTGTCAAGTGGCCGTTGTTACGCAAGTGCTTTTCTTTTCGCTGAATACCATAAATACTTATCCACATTCATGGCGCACTAAATATCGATCAAGAAAAAAGGGACTATTATGACTAGTTAATTAGGCAAATTAATGGACAGATATTTGCGACGATTGAAGAAAATTTTCCAACATTAGAAAGATCAAACAAGGCCGGCTAGTTAGCAGACGGGATTCGCGTTTGACTTCAATATCCGAAGCACCAGGGCAAGGCTAAGGCTATCTATAAATACTTAGCCAAGCTAGGTGAAGTATTTACGAGCGTCTCGGCCTCTCACCCAGGCATCTTTATGAAATACTCATGTCTGAGATTAAATATGGCTTCGATTCTGTATGAGGCAAAAACAGAATTGCTGATGTGTCAGACAGTCGCAGAGCACTTGTGTGATCCTGGCAATTGCATTTTTTCAAGTCTATCACCCGACGATCGATTATCTTCCGGTGATTACGCGCTCGGATCAATTCATCTTCAGCCAAAGTTAATACTGATCCTTGAATATTGGAAAAAAAAACGGCAGTCCCTAGACAGCTGAATTGAATTTTTGGTTCTGTTAGCGTTGCCTTAAAACATGTAGGAAAATATTGGCGAGCGTGGCGAATTTTGACCGCTTCGTCTAGTCGACTTTATAACCGTGTTGATACCTTTGTTATTTCTCTTCAAAATCGTTGTTTTTTCGGTGAAATAGGCGTTGTTATTGTCCCCCAGATACGTTGTTACGTAAATTTTGTTTACCAATTCTCTATCAACGTGGTGATATTTTTGGGAACGATGCCAGATTACCGCGTACGTATGTGGGTATTTGGCTAACGTACCTGGGTCGTATCTACATATATTGTACTCAACGTTACCAGACATCATGGGATACTGCCGAGGTGTTTGCGAATGTCAACAGATTTTTTCACACTGATATGTTAGCACTTTGACTCGAGAACCCAGCTAAAAATGTTTCCAACTCAGAATAGACCATCTGTCACGTGCGAAAATCTTAAGAGGATGATTTTTTTGTTGCTTCGTCATATTCTATCATGAAGTGGGCCAAGTGCGTGCATGCAGTGTACAAACTTTTGCACCATCTATTGTCAAAAAATATTTCAGGAAAATTGAGCAACAGTGGCGTCCTCATAAGCTGGCTCATTTTTTTCACATTGACAAATTTGCTGTCTACTAAAAGAAATTGTTACAATGAGGAACAGTGATTTTCTTTTTGTCATTCAAGCATTTGAGACTGCGCGAAAACCATTTTTATGATTGCCTAAACCATCTTCAGTAACCGTGATCAATTTTCAGATCGATTAACATGTCGCCAAGTCCTAAATATCATGGTGATACTCGGATTCATGTTGAACTACATGCTCCGAGTCAACCTGACCATAGCCATAGTTGCTATGGTGATACCGAGCAATGGTACCGCAGGAAATTCAAGCCACCTCGTCATGGATTCTGGGTGTGGAGGATCACCAGCTGGGACCGTTGATCCGCTAACGAACGTGACATTGAATGCAGCGAGCAATTCCACTGTCAATCTGAGCAAACCAATTCATGTTGAGGTATTTTTCAATCTCACTTTCCATTTCCAATCACTCAGCTGTATAGTACGATTAAAGAGAGCCTCGATTGCTCATGGTGTTACTGATGTAGTCATAGACTCTTTGTATTCGTTGCAGGAGTTGGAACAGACCAGGTACCCCTGGGACGAGTACCAAGTGAACTTGATACTTGGAAGTTTTTTCTGGGGCTACATCTGTACTGAGATACCCGGAGGTAGATTAGCCGAAGTGGTAGGAGCCAGAAGAGTTTTCGGATACAGTATGTTAGCCGCAAGCGCAACCACTCTGCTGACTCCATTGGCGGCTACCATTGGATACAGCGCGGTCGCAGCATTGAGAGTCATCCTCGGTTTTATGCTCGTGAGACTCTATTCGATCCTATTTATAAATCCACCGGTGTAATTATAGACACTGATATTTATTCTAGAAGTATCAATTTTCACGTTCAGACGATCTAGAGAATCATGCTTGACTGTCTTACTCAGGGTGCAACGTGGCCCGCCATTCATCCTATGACGGCTCGCTGGATTCCGCCAATGGAAAGGAGCAAATTTATCGCAAACATGATGGGTAAGAGGATTTTTTATCGAATCTTTCAAGTCTTTGGACAGACTTCTAATCAGTATGACTTTCCCAATCTGATGCTACAGCCTCTTCTCTGGGCGCGGCTATCACGATGCCAATTTGCGGTTACCTGATCGCTTCCGTCGGATGGGAGTCGGTCTTCTATGTCACCGGTGGTATCAGTTTGGTCTGGAGTATCATCTGGTTCCTCGTTGTATTTGACTCTCCGGCGGATCATCCTCGCATCTCGGTGGAAGAACGCCGTTTTATCGAGGAGTCAATCGGAACGACTTCATCCTCGAAGGTATATATAATAAAAGCCTAGTATTAGATCGATGATATGACATCTTCCAGTGAGTGACGGTGAAAAAATAAATCCCAAATTATGAATTTCGATTTACAGCACCAGGCTGTGCCTTGGAGAGCCATGCTGACCTCTGCCCCGGTTTGGGCAATCATCATCACGCATGGCTGCAGTGTCTTTGGCTACTTCACGGTGGTGAACCAGCTACCGACATACATGAAGTATATCCTGAATTTCAAGATCAAGGAGGTAATGATCGTGTTGATGTCATGAGTTGATGTATTGTTAGTTCTGCAGCAAAGATATGTCATTAATTGATCTATTTTCTTGTTTCTAGAATGGTCTGTTGTCGTCTCTTCCGTATCTTGGGAAATATCTCTTCGCCGTACTCACATCCATCGCCGCCGACCACCTGAGACGAACCAAAAGATTTTCTGTGACAACTATTCGAAAAATGTTCACTGCCTTTGGTGAGTGGGAACAAGATATCCTGTTTTTATTGCCGCCTGACCTTGACTAAAATCAAAATATTATGATGTTAACTTCGCGGCGCTGGAGTAAATTTGAATCGTTGCTTTCATCTTTGGAATAGAATTCCATAAATACTCTGACTAATCAGTGATCAAGTGAGTTTAATTAGCAATCACGGTGGCTATTGTCATTGTCTGCGGTACCAGAAGGTCAATAACAAGGCAATTAACTCTGACATATACACATTTATTTTCAGCTGTGATGAGTCCTGGGCTGCTTATGATCGTCCAGGCTTACATCGGCTGTGACCGAGTTACTTCGGTGGTTATATTCACAGTCGCCTTGACCATAAACGGAGGAGTAACCGCCGGGTATCTCGGCAACGGTTTGGACATCGCCCCAAATTTCTCCGGGACAATCTTTGGAATGGCCAATACTCTGAGTTCCCTCGGGGGTTATTTGAGTACCCTAATGGTTGGCACTCTAACCTATGAAAACCAGACCTTTCCTCAATGGAGGATAGTCTTCTGGATCCTCGTTGCCACCTACGTGGGCGGTGGTCTGGTTTTCACGCTACTCGGCACCGGAGAGTTACAGTCTTGGAATAATCCAGAGAGGAGGGATGACCCTGCGACGAAAAAAGAACCGAATGTAGACAACGGTAACGCACATCCCGACGAGGTTGTGCCTCTAAGAGAGAAGACTGGAGCATGATTAGAGAAATATTCTAGATGATTCTATTCTAGATTATTCTAGATTCTACGTTCTAGATGAACAAATGAATGGTTCCAATGAGAGTCGTCGGACTCTATTAGTTTTATACCAAGCTGGAAGCTCAACTGTATCGCAAAACGTATTTGGTCATGACTGGTCTGCAGAGGTACATGGAAATAAGTGACAGATTGATTACGTGTCGATTAATCTTTAGTCAAAGCTGCTTGATAGCTATTTCAATATCTGAAGACAATCTTTGGGGCACCTATATGCAAACATATCTTGACCGTAATTGACTTAGGTTTAGTAGGAGTAGTTGTTAGGAATGATCATGGGAGCTGATGATGTTCATTCTTTCTCAGGAAACGTTTGTTTAACTATATTTTTCTCTTTTATTCTCATGACGACAATCAGAAGATCAGAAGAATTCTATAGCATGGCATGCGAGGCATTTTTTAACGTAGCATGTATTACATGGTTTTACACAAGTTAACTGTGCACTACCTATTTTGTAAAATGTACTTTATTCAAATATGTAAATAAAAGAAAAATACCTTTTTATAGTAATTAACATTTATTTTTAAAAATAACACAATTTATGTAACCCTATACTGAAAGTGTACTACACAGAAAAAAAAATCATAGTTCAATAATCTATCATTATAAAAGCACGTAATTGATTAATCAGTCTAACTTCGTCAGTCTAACAGTCGAACAAAACGAGATGCCATGTGGCGCCATCAGAGATGTAATATGGTACTTTTTGCCCAGGTTCACCGGGATGTTGGGCCAGGGCTTTTCAATCCAATTTGTTCAAAATATTGATAACTGAGTGTTGAATTATGCTCAGCAATTAGTTTTGTCGTTGGATTGAATTGTATTTACTTCTTTAATGCGTTGTATAACGTTTTTTCGCACTGACAGAGCAGAAGGGATAATTTTGACCGCTCTGAACGCTGCCGTCGAATTTGCCCTACCCTTTTTACGGATTTGCATACAATGAATACACGTTAGATAATTTTGTATCTGAGAAAATCTCCTCAAATTTTGGGACTGACTGCGTGTTTGTATTTACTCAACACTCCTTCAAATCCAATGCAAGCATATTTCACTGTGTTCGACGATATGAACATTCCAGTATATATTGTTTGAATCAGGGGCTATCTGCAGTTGTGGATATATTTTACAAAGTGTACAGAGCTCGATATTACCGGTCCAGTTATCTCGTCTTGACCGTGCATGGCATGAGTTTGTCATGTCCGTTTCTAGATGGCGCAGTCCTCTTCGTCGTGCAAGCGCTTCCTACATCACCTACCGACGTAGTATCATGTGCACAGCTGTGTGTCTACATCCAGAGTAGGGGGGGACTAGGCTCTTGAGCGGATTTGTGCAATCTGCTTTGTTATTATTATTTTTTGTAAATCTTTTTACCGGAAGGAGGGGAGAACGTCGCAGATGGTAGACGTCGGTCGGAGAACGGCGGAGTGCGTCGCGGTGGCCGGCGTACTGGCGCCCTGCGTTGCGATGCTGCTCGCCGTGACGCGTGGCGCTGCGGCGCTCTACGCTCTCACCAGGAGCTTAGGCTGTACCAAGAGCAAAGAGCGCCGGAGAAATTCCCGCGGTTTCACCTTCCACGTCTCGGCGGTCGTAACTACATATTGATCACAGAAGTAGCGTAGAGCAATGTTGATGAAGTTATTTCGTTCACGCCTTAACGGTCGCATCGTGACTCGAAATTTTCACGCCGACTTCCGGTCAGACTAAATGAACGCGATTCCACGTATCAATGAGGAAAACAAACGAAAAATTCTTTACAAACAAGTCTCATCGTCATAGCGTCATTTGTTTATCGCATTTTGTGGGTACTACTGCGATTCGAATCATAAATCATAATTACCGTTGCTAATTTCGTACAGTATCTA
>JAFFZH010013432.1:104045-182185 GCA_018420115.1 Euura saliciscinereae
AGGTTGGGATTGTTTCTTACGCCCTTGAAGGCCTCCGGTCTTCAGATTTGAGACGAATACATTTATACATAGACGAGTGTCGTTGAGTGTGCGTTTCAAAAACGTTTACCAATATTAATTCAGCAGTGAATTCCTTTCAAAAGTTGGCAAGGAGTCTGCGGAGGTTGGGATTGTTTCTTACGCCCTTGAAGGCCTCCGGTGACCTCGAAGTTGGCGGTGTCCCTGGGCCAAACTTCGCGGCCATTCGTTATTCTTCGGTTCAGTAGTCATTTGGACCGAGTGTCGGTTAGTCGACTTACCTATATCTCGCAAAAACGGCGAGAATATTAAAGGCGAGTCGATAGCACCGCTAGGAACGTTAGGCGGAGATTTTTTGACGGTGCTTGCGGGTGTTAGGTATAACCGTAGAATCTTAGGAATTCATGGATTGCAGCATTGAATTCAGTTGCTATGTCGAAGAGACGCGGAAACCAGACCCGGTCAGGAGCCAAGTGGCCAGGATTTTGCCGCGCGGGACCGCCCGCTCAGCCGCCACGGTATCAGGCGCGCATAAATGCCGAGAGCTCTACCTCGCAGGGTCGATCTCCCCGGCATTCATACCTCCCTGATCGGTTGTGATTAAGTAAGGTTTAATCAGCTTTACAAGCTAAACTTCTTTTGTCAACATGCACGTGCATGATAATCCCAGCTATCTTTCTAGGGTGGTCGTCCTGGGAGGATGATTGGCCTCGCTAAGATGCGCGCCTTGCCTAATTTATGCGAAAAAAGATTATCGAGAGGTTCCTGACCCCCGATTGTTACTATCGGCGCACTACCCGGAGTTCAGGATGGCGGAAAGTCGCTTTATCCCGCGTTCTGCTCCCCTGGTACCAACATTTACAACGTGTTAGACGCAGGTTAGTCTTCGCGGTAGTAAACGACCTCTCCGACATAGTTGCGGTGGGTTTTCGGAATTGATGAAATCTGCGCAGGGGATTACCGACGATGAGTTCTCGACGAGATACCCATTACCCCGAGACCCGGAGTGAGGAATTCAAGTTAACGTCGTGCCTGCGGTTTATCTCCGTAGCACCTGAATGCGGATAAGCACAATTCTTCATATCTTTTGTTGCAATTTCCATCCGTTGGTTTATTTCATTATATCGTTCATAATCGTCACCCACACTGCTCACGGAAGTCGTTGGTATTACAATATATACTTGTGCAATGATATGATTCTTGTTGAAAGAAGAGAAGCGGATGAACTATTCAAATCCTGTAATCGCACAGACGTACTCAGACCTGATTGTCTGTAAATTTCCTCGTTCACTTCCGTGTACGAAAGATCAGTGAGCCGAGTATTGTGGAATAATTTTTCTCAGAAATATTTATTCCAGGTCTTCGGTCTGTGGATCCCGAGTGCAATGAGTTCGAAGAACGAAACAGGAAGTGAAGTACTGACATAATTTGTTCCAACTACTTCATGAACGATCAGTGCCTGAATTTTGCAGTGGAGCTGATATGGAAGACGAACATCTTGGAATAACGGAAACAATTGTGTGAACTGCAGTTAACGAGAAGACAAGAGTTTGATGCACCGTAGGTAAAACTTTTCCTGCCATCTCGACCACTGGATGATTATATTTCAACGGTGATGCTGCAGTTTGAATTCTCGAAGCGTGCAGCGAGAGGTAATTTACCAAGTTGACTAATTACTGTGATGAACAAATAAACGGCACCTGTCAACAGATACCGTCACCCGGACATCCCACTGGTGAACGAAGCGGGACGATTAATCGAGGGAATGAAGAGAAAGGCGAAAATAAAACGCGAATTTTAATAAAAACGAGACGTTTTAGTATCGCACGCGAGAGTCGTATTTCAAGCACGATTCACGACCGATGAAAATAAAAAATATAAAAATTGCTAACCGTGAAGAGGAAAGTCCGAAGATCCGCGTCCCGGAGCAACAAAGACGCCGGGTCGCCCATTAGTGGCATTTATAATAACGTATTATACAGTTGGAGAGTGCAGCGTTGTTGCACGCATGTGGGATTTCAAGAGGTTATACGATGATGGTTAAGGCATGAGGTAGATGGTCAGCCCCGAGGGCCACGAAATGCCTCAACCCCACCCCCGCGACCCATGGGAACCCCCTCAGGCCGACGAGGCGAACCAGTCGGTCTTCCTCTTCTTCCACGAGCCCGCACCCGGACACGTGGGTCCATCGAGGAGGACTTCAGCGACGTTAATTTCTCCGGAATGTTGGGAGAATCCTACTATTTACCAGATTCGTGGAGAAAAACGGATTCCTCAAAGGCGAGCGCCGTTCTTGTCTATCAACCACCGGGTGCAGGGCTCGAGGTTAAGCTCGTCGATGACATGATTGCGTCGAATTAGACCCGGACCCGATTTGGCGTGTGAAACCAGACTCGAAATCGCAGAGGCAGAGGTTCACTTTCGCACGGTCCGTGGCCTCAGAATTTCTCTCCTCATTCGCCGCTAATTTCAGAGGCGAACCGAATGCTCGCCTTCTCTGGTAGCATCGTGGGTTTATGGATCGAAGCCCCTCGACATTGAAATCGAGATCAACACAGGCGAGGCCAACTACGTGTAGCTCCGAATCATTGACCTAGCTGCCTGATGGTAACTGAAAAAAAGGTCAACATGTACACAGTCCGGACACCGGGTCCAGTTCGGTCCACGATCCAAGAGCCTGTTCGAGGTGAACGTGGAGGCGTACCAGGCTGCGAGCTCGTGCTCCAGGTATGCGGGTGAGAAGCACCCGGGGCGACCCAAAGTCCGCCCACGTTTAAGGCGCACTCTCCGCAACCCGCCACTTCCAACCAGGTAACGTCCAGGTTGATCCTCGTCCTCGCCACTCCACCTGCCCCGGACTTTCGACGCACGCGATATTCTCCGGTCGAATCGACGAAGCCGCCCCCGCGGGCACACGCCGGCGTCACGCGAACTCAGAGTCCCCGCGAGTACACTCGATGGATGAGAAAAGTGGATACGGAATATCGCTTCACTCTGAGGAATTTCTCCATCTTACACTTTGATGCAATTCGGATGATGACCGGCTTGGATTGATTACAACTTGTTAGAAAAAGCATCATCAGCGTTGATTGCAGGCTCTATAGAACATCGGTAACGTAATATCGGTAGTATCATTGGTCGGTAAGAGGCTGCAGCTCAGTCCGAAATCGGTGACTGGTATGAGTCAAAGCGCAACATGATGCAGCTCCCCGTCTTCGGGTGGTAAAGCAAGAGCGCTTTAGCTCAGGTGTTCGTAGATTAGCTCGAAAGTCCTATCCGTAGACTCGAAGCTATTTTGCATCCGCTAATGCCTCGTAGTTTGTTGCGCAAGTGGTCAATCACCACGTCACGCGAGTATACAGCAGAACTCAAGATCGTTTCATGCGAGATCCCGTCCCGGTCCCACGCTCTCTGGACATTAGAGGATCATCTCGGGTCTCCGCCCACCCGGGGTCTCATTGCTTCTGGATATAAATTCGACTCCAGTCACCGACCGGTAATTAACCTCCTTCGGAATCGACCAACTATTTCGCCTTCCTTGCAACAACCATGAATCGGTGTCCACTTTACACTAATTCCAGATAATACAAAGGCGAGGATTATGCAGCCGGTGCTATTTGCCTCGACTGCGACACTTCATTACAGATGGCGATCTAATCTTGGAGATCTGTTATTATATCAATGGCACTGGGCACATGTGGCGGCTTTGTGCAACGCGGACCTGCCGAGTCCACCGTGCGGTGTGCATATGAGACTTGGATTTCTTTTCCCTTCCCCTGTTCCGTCTCGGTCTCGATAGGATGAGTCGTCGACGGTTATATTCACTGGGCTTGCGATATGATTGTTATTAATTAGACAGTTGGCGGACCTCTGCGCCAGGTGGAGCTGCTCACCTGCAGCCCACACACAACCTGACTTCTCCGTGACTGCAGTAGCAGCACGACGTTATGACTGCGTTTCCTTGCGGATACTTATGCAAGCCACATATACGGGTCGCCCACATCAGGCGTGACATCTGACCCACATCCGGTCGATGTTTACGAACCAATATCATCGGTACGGTATAGCTATTAAAACAAAATAGACTAAGCCCGTCATGGGTACAGATTTATTGCCGATCCCTCAGGCTAGGATAAGAGCGACTCCGCGTTTATCTTCAGTATTCGATCTAGGCGATGCAGTACATCGGAGTAGGGGATCCGGTATTCGGGCTAAATAGATCAACTTAACCCCTTCGAGACCGAAGTGTCTGCACCTCGTTTTTATCGGACTTTTGAATCTCGCTACCGCCTTTTAAAACGACCTCATGACAGGAACGCGTTAGTGTTTAGAGCGGAGAAGTACTCGGGACGAAGTAGATTGACGGAAAGAGGGGCGTGTGTTGAGTTGTTGAATTGAATCTGGTCTCACGGGGTGACTTGATTACATTATTCTAAGGACAAATTATGTACGTCGGTGCTCTATTAACGACGTTGAAAATAGACGTAAAATTCCAGCTAGACAGATGTTCTTACTTTCTGTAAACCCATCTGTTTTCAGTTTGGATTCAGTTAAAGAAATTTACTACTTTTTAACGGCACCGTAGCTCGTCTTTCTACCTCACTAAAATTGTGCAATAAAGATTATAAGTGATAAGGCAGGAGGTTGGATCCCGCAGCCGCGCACAGTGTACATAGAGACCGAAGATGCCGTACGGAACGTGACGCCTGCAGCAGCAGAAGCAGCAGCAACCGGGACGTTTTTTTTTTCTTCATTCAAAGGTGTTTATTTTTTAGAAGTGCCGCGTTGAGCCCTCCACCTTTTTTTATTCTCATTCACGACACGCTGCAGTTTTCGAGGAAACATTCGGGTAGCGGTGAACAACGACACCAAGAATTCCGGGTAACCCGCGTCCTCGAGCCAGTCTTGCGACTTCCGGTCTAGTCGGACTCGGAATGAACCGCGTTTGTGCCGCTGGAGCGCACCTTTGGATATGAAAAGTTACACCTGTGCACGGAGGCGCATAAGGCGACATCGTGACATCGTGCGCATTGCCCTAATTGTAAACGGTGGCAATATGCATATCGCCGCGATACACACACGCGCGTTTGCCTGGGCGCGGAGTAAAGGCGGGTAGGTATAATTAATACACCGCACACCTACCTGGGTGATGTGGCTCGCGTCCACGATACTCGTGTCGTAACGTAATGAGCCAGACGATCGTGGTGGCGGTAATGGCGCCGCCAACACCTAATAATAGCTACAAATGACCAATGATTAAGTGTACAGGTGTTTATTTCGGTACGCCATTGATCAACTCTGACATCAGGCCCAATTTTGTTGCCTTATTTTCACCAATCACCGGCCCATCCGTGGCACTTTTTGAGGTGGATCCAAATTTAGTCCTGTTTACTTGGACTAATTTTACCTTTTTATTCTCGGCGCATATGGGCGAGCCGGGGGAATATTCTCGTATTTTTTTTATCGCGAGAGGAGTGGGTCGCCCCAGTGGCAGAGTAGAATACTTGTACCCTAATTTCCTGCGGCACGGTGGTATCTGATAGTTTTAACGTAAGACACGGGGTGTGCACGCTGCTCGCGTGCTCACCCAGCTTCCGGTTCCGGCGCGTGCTGCCTGCACCGGCGCTTTCCAGCTCGCTTGAATTCGGATCGACTCCTTCCAGCTCATTGAGGGTTCTCCCGAGTCGCACCTGACGCGTTGGGGCTGACACGGGACCGCCCCTTCGAAGTAGATCTTGCAGATAAAGATGTTAATGATCGCGAATTGAGACGGGCCGGATGCCCCGAGGGTTGCTTATTGACGAATTACATTGGACCCGAAAAGTCATTATAATTGGCACATTTAAACGCGCGATTTCACCTCGCCGAAACCTGCGTGTCACACATGCCGTTTATCCTCAATGTACGGTGTTACATACTTTCCGCAATTTTAACTCAACGATCGATCGACTATCGGTCGTGTTTAATTATACATACGGGTGAGGAAGTTTAACTTCATACCGCATCGTGAAAGTTTAACTTTTTTCTCGTTTATCAGGTAGCTGCCGGTCCGACAGGTAGACGAATCAGCTGTGCCGTCCATCTTGGCAACACACAATTTCCTTTTTTCAGATCCCGATGAGGGAGATTTGACACGTCGTTTCAGGACATTCGTCTGCTCGTTGAGAACTGCAGACCAAAACTACCCACAGATGTCAATCAGGTTTTTACTCGATGTTACAAATGTTCCCTGGTGTTATAAATTTCCCAAGTCTAGTGGAGACGCATAATTTGTGCACTTCGTCAAACCCCTGCGACAGATGTAGAGGACATGGGCCTCGGTTGGTTTGCAGAAGAAAAAACAACCCAGGGTACAGAAAAAAAAGGTGAAGTCCGACGAAACGGACACGTGTTACTTTATAGAAAGGGAAATTTTCGAAAAAGTTCGAGGTAATATGTCAAAGCTGTTGGTCGGCTGGCAACGTGCAGGCCATACAAGAACCAAGTTGCATCGTGGAAAACCCAAAGGCTCTGGCTGCGGAACAACCCAGTGACAATATAAAGCCCAATAAACGAACCACATGGCCACCGTATGGAGTTCAACGCTCGTATATACACACGTAAAACACACAAGTACTCGTTTAATAACCTTCGGTATATCAGCTGCTGACATCTGGTATCCAAAGCTACGGGTTCAGACAATTTTCTATAATTTCTTATCGTCAACTGCTGATCCGCGCCACGCTGTAAACAAGGAAGCCTGTCGCGTAGAATCATCCTCTGATCCATGGTGTAATGAGCTAACAATAAATAGTGATTGGTATTCGATACCATTCGAATAGCTCAGCCTCGTCCGTCAAATTCCTTGCCGGTACGAATTTAAATGGACGTCAAGCATCGGGCACGATCAACGACTGTACGAGACACGATTAAAAATAACGATCACCAAGTGTCGATATCGGAAACGAATAACCGAGGTGACGATAAATTGCCTCCCATTGATTGACGAAAGTTTGGAAGAAAAACAAGAGGCAGCACGATCACGGAACGGAGTAGCCTGTTTCCATTTCCATTACCATGGGCAGTAAAAGACAGAGAATCGAAACAATTTTTCATGCTGATTAAATCTCATTCCTGAATGTGAAGTGTGGTTTCTGTGCGTTTGAGATGTAGATTTATAGTGAAATAGGGCTATGAAATGGTATACACCCCGGGGTTAGGGCCTAGATTATAACCGGGTGCACGTTATGCGTGTGCGTAACATATCGACTAACCATTAGGTGTTGGTAAGGCACCTGACTCCGTTGAGTTGTGTTGTTCGTTCGTAAGCGGTACTCTGATAGGGAACCTAAACTAAATAGCTCGCGGATATCACCTGCGCCTGACTGGCCGAGGGAAGTTGGGTCGGTAATTGTTTTCTCTCTTGAAATAATCTTTGATTTATTCCATTCTTAAAGGAACCCGAGACAAGCCGGTGCGGGAAATTTGCTTGTTAGAATGAGAAGCGGTGCGGTCGCGATTAAGTCGCTTTTATCGTCGACATCAAGGTGTGTACGCGGTGTGGTTACAAGATCGGCTAATGACTCGGCGTTAAACTGTAGAAAGTATATTTCTACCGTAATTGGGCGATACTCTTGACTACCGCTCCGGATTCATTCTGCCGCTCAATCGATATCCAGTCTTTCACAAATAATCAATACTTTCCAATTCCACAAACTCCAAACGTCTCTGGAATGTCAGCTTCCAGAGACACCGAACAAAGACTAAACCGCATTAACACCGTGTATACCTGAGGATATCGGAGATCGATATCTGTCGCTCAGTATATTGGCGGTATTATCGAGCTGCTCACCGCACGTCGTAACTTTCTTCAGATCGTGACTGAATTTAATTAAGGCTCTAATGTAAGTCACCGCACAGGTATATATCGGGGATTGCATTCAACTAAAATATAACGAGTTACGTTCCCTGGTGTTCCGGGCAGCGCATATGAATCACGACATAGTTACACTCTGGCGCCATGAGTGCTTGACGCATCTGTTGGATGAACGTTTGTTACACGAGTCCTTGAAACAATCATGATCCTGTACCGTTCCGAACACTAACGAGATAAGCAGACTCAATATGCGGCATGAAGTAGGCTATGAACGGATAGGCAGTTAATTATAGCGTCCAACTTAATAGTCGCCATTACGCAATGGAAATTACGCATTGTATACAACTTGTTTAATTTATCGACTTGACTCCCTAAGTCTTTGGAAGCGTAACCCTGGGTTCAGTGGCTTCGTGGTTCGTTAACCAATGCAGCAGTAATCGTACGACGTTTTGACTTGAAAGATTCTGATCGAGTCTGACTAGCCGGCCCACCGGTTCGGCTGGGTTTAATTATCGCTTATCGATCTATATCCCATAACTTTTTAAATTGTTCAATTAATTCCAGTACCGCAGCTGGTAGAATTTTTCTCGTATAATAGTTTATTTATGTTATTTAGTAACTCGATACATTCATTATGACAAAGGCGCCCTCTTACCGGGAAGAAATTACCACGAGATTCAAAGAGCCAGATTGCAGCGTGTGCAGGATCAAAAGATCACGGAGGTTTGAGATCAGCGATCATGCGGAGTAACAAAGCCGCGCGCGGAACCCAAGATCATAAGATAGGCAGAATAGTGAGTTCCACTTCGTGGACGAGAATGCCATTAAATGTAGACTACCTCGCAGAGTAAAGTTTGTCGTACCAATCTTGGTCTCGGAGCGTGCCTGCAGCATTGGGTACATACGCGATATACTTGTACGAGTGAAACTGCAGATTTGCGACAAGAATGGATGAAATATGTCGTTGATTTTATGGATTCCGATAGTGCCGCAGGTTTGAAAAATAATAAAAAAAAATCGTATATATCATACTCGTAGCTACGAATAATTTTCTTCAAACTTTTGCGAAATATTCGCGAAGAAATTTAATGCGGTTTTCACCGCGAACGAGTTTTATTTTCTTTCATATTTTTTGCCAAATCTTTGATACTCTATACTTCTGGGAATCCATAGAGAGTTTCGTTTTAGTACTCGAGAGAACGAAAAGGAAAAAAAGAAAAAATTCGAAAACTTTTTCGTTGCAATACGAGGGAGTCTGAGTTATACGCACAGTTTTTAAATATTCACCAGTTTTTCATGCCAGCTGCAGAATATTGTGTAACTGTTTTTTTTTCACACTTCATTGTCTCTACAATAAAAATGAAACTCCCAAAAATCTAGCGATTCTTAGCATTGCATAAATTCACCTCATCATCATTCATATATATTTATATTATCCTGTCTCTCATTCTCTAATTATACTTTTTTTCGGACAGCCTTGTGCTACTCGTGAAGTGCTTCGTCGCACGAACTATAGTTATATTTCTGCTAATGACTGAGGACACGATTTGCGTAAGTCACGATCTTTACATTTGTGCTTTTTTGCAAAGAGCCTCACTTGAATAGGTCATTTGCAAGAGTATCAGGACCCAGTTTCTTCCTCGAATCTAGAAGACATTGATTTCATTGATCATTTGAGTGTCCTATACAGTATCTTTTCGCACTTAGCAGTAAAAGCTCTGTAAGCTCTGTAAAGCTCTCTGGCCCCTGCGACTCACTAAAACTTCTGTCGATGGGTAAAACATGAAATACTGCAAAAGCCGGGCATCATGAGTTCATGATACAACAATGACGTGGTCGGTGTTCGGTCTGCAACCTTCCAACCTTATCCATTAAGGTGGGCAAGTATCGTTCACCTTTTCCAGGTCAAGATCCTTCCTTCATTAATACCTGGCCTAATAACCTACCGAAGTCGGCTGAAATCCGTCTTCCCCAATTTTACGGTTCTCATATCGCCCTGAAAAAAATCTGGGCATGACCAGCCAAATACGAGTCCAATAATCGTCTCTTCCTCAAAACGCGAATACAGCTGATGATTTGCATGAGAAATTACGAATCTTCAGAAAGGATCAGAAAATTGTCAGAAAAAATCGGAATCCGATTGCAGAAATTTCAAGGGGCTAATTACTGTAATAATAATAATAATATTGACCGATTCTCCAAGAAATTCCTGGGAATCTGTAGAAATATCTGAAAACGACGATCTTTCTACTTCTTGAGTTTGTGAATCCGACTGGATCCGATGCTAAAACGTTTTTCACCATCCTTTGTTGTTTTTTTCTGTTTCTTTCGCCATTCGCAAATCAAATCTTGCGGTCATAATAAAATGATCGATATCTGTCTTTTCAGCTTCGTAACTAATGGACGTATTTCTTGTTGAGATTGTTAGCAACCTACTAGCTGGTCATCCTCCGGATATTTCTTGAACGTCGAGGATATGCTTTCAGCCTGCGGCGTATCCGGTTGAAGAATCACTGGAATTTTGTCAAGATATGATAAAACAAAGTGTATATAAGAAAGGAAAATAAAAGGTAGAATCGTTTTTGGTCCGTTTGAAAAAGTTCCTGAGATGGCAACGAAACCCCTTGCCTTAAGGAACGCGAAGGTGTTTTACGTCGCACGGTAGCACTGGCGACTGGCGTTGGCGCGAACCTCTCGACTGGCTGCATTCCGGAGAACGGCTTGGCCGACTGCGCTGGCGCCATACACAAGTCCAGAGTCCGCACACGATGTTAAAACCTGGCAACCAACACCATCACCGATGTTATACGGTACACAATGCTCTCGGCTTTGCTCTACAAATAGTCGATCACAAACGGGACGGAGAGACGGGGTCCGCGTTCCACGCGATTTGCGTTCATCCATCCCGTTCCATCGTCTGTGTCTACTTATCTGACCGAGCGGTGACTAAACGGCCGAGTCTTTACCGTGACGTCACCACGTCACGAATCTAGACAACCATCAGCGTCGATGTGCCGACCTGGAACGGAAAATTACCGAAATAACGACGAGATAAGAAGACCGAGAAAACCTCAATGGTCTCGTCAATAGCTCTTCAAAATTTTTCGGCTATCCTCTCTCCGTGATTCGTTGCAGAACTATCCGGCCCTAGGTGGTCAGGTTACTTCCGCATCGAAGGCGTCACGACGGTCGGAACAGACGGCGCCATGGGTTGTGGGACGCGATGCGTTTCTCTGTAGTGTCCGCAGGTTTTGTTGTTGCCGGAGATGTAGTTCCCTTCTCAGCGGCTGACCCATGGGACGCATAATAATTCAATTTTTTTTTCGGGAACCCAAAGGACGCAAGTCCAAAACGGTTTTTATAGAACGTCTCGTTATTATTCTGATACAATTTTCGGCCCCGTCATTCCGCTGTTGAGGGACAGACGCGAATTCTAATGGTCTTCAACTTTGTACTGTACGTTTCGAATGATTACATATGTAGATACGCATACGCAGTGCCGAGTCAGACTCCGCCCTTCCGTGTCCAACTTGTCGTTTATGAACCGAGTGTCGCTTATACGGGCATGCCCTGTTGTACACGCGTAAGTTTAGAGACACCGATGACTTCTATGCTAATGCGGCAGCCACGACAGGAAGTAACTACGAGCTAAACGTAATGAATGACTAATCAGTGGAGTTTAGCTTTCAATGAACAGTTATCGCCGTGCCCTCCATCGCTTGACACGACGTAAAGCCATATTTCCCTACGTACGCACGTTTGGGTCATTGCCTATCGCCTATTGCCTGTAGCCACTGGCCAGCTCGCCTTTTGTTGCTTTGTTTCTTTCTATCGATCCCTCGCTCATACTTTCACATCATAAACCTCTCGATGTTATTATATTACAGACTGCACATTACAGACGTGCAGGATAGACGACGGATAACGTGCCACCCAGGCTTCAATTGTTAACACGTTGATCCTACTTTGGTAAAGCAACAGAATTACAAGATATCGTCGATACGACTTTCAACACTCGTTACAGCATCGTTACACACAAACTCAGCACAATGAAACGCTACTTGAAGCGAACAAGAGGAAAGATGCACTTGGACAATGATCTAGGGTCGATGACGCCGTGTTTATGCTGTGTCATAGATAGAGACAAGGATATCGGTGTCAGGGTGTAGTATCCAAGAATAGATCATTCTTGAAAAATACGAAGGCATAACATCCAAAAATACACGAAGACACGCTTTCCATACATGAAACTCGGTTGATACATTCTCATCGTGTGAATCTTCAATCTTCTAGATTCTTCGCATTCCAAAGTCGACAAATGTAGTTCACTGGTCCAGGAAAGTAGCCCAGAAATGTTGTACCGTCTATCCGACTATACAAGAATCTCAAAATCCAGATGAGACTGAAATGCGACAGAAATGAAAAATTAATCGCGACTCAGATTCAAGCAGAACGGAATCTCAGCGGAACTCAGCTCGTGAGCATTTTTGTGCGCACATGTCGTAGGGTCTCTCATTTTTGTGAGTAACTCGATGCAATAGGTGAGGGACCCAGACAGCACGGAACTCAAAGTTGTCTCAAAGTCGTCGTATATGGGCTTTGTGACGCCCAAATCTTGTCTCAACTCTGAAAGACGACTATAAGAGACCAAAAGACGTAGTTGAGAGTAAAGACAAGATTGCGGCGTAAAAAATGGGACATTTGACGTCGACACGACGACTTTTAGACAACTTTGAGTTCTGTGCTGTCTGAGGAGTTACCATGACTTTCTTTTTTATTGATCTTATCTGGACTCAAACAACGACATATCTGCGGGTATATCCCAACGGAATGATGTGCAGGGCAGGAATATCGTGTTTCTTCCTGGATCATGCACGACGTCAGCTTGCGGTCTGTCGCAGACCGGAGGCGCAAATTAATAGGAGGATCGAACGAGTCCTTACACTACAATCATAACAAAAAATGAGTGGATAATAAACACGAAATATGTTATAGCTACCGGGCTACACGCCGATGCAGTCACGCTCGCCATAGGGCAGGAGATTTAAAAGTTCGGAGTGCAGCAATCTATAGAGATTTTCCTTGATCGCCGGATCGTTCCAATTACTATACCATCTCGAATGTTATATTATACCTCGAGGATCCAGCTGCGTTTACAAAACACGTATCGAATGTCTTATTTCTACCACTTTACACCTGGTACCTATCCCCTAATCTGAAATTGGTTTCGTGTACGATTTCCTCGATAGAACGCGACCCGAGGTGCTGTCATCGAGTACACGTTTCAGAATTACTCTTCTTTAGCTCTTCCATCCTCTAGGAAACTTCTTCCAACTTTCGAAGGTATCAAAACCTTATCGATAAAAGGATTTCCGATATCGTTTCACCGGAATTGGTCCCGGCAGTGGGCAATAAAGAGCGTAATGGAAACGTTCGTTCGAACAGGTAGAAGAGGCTTTTCTACACTGACAATTTCCGGACGATATGATAAGAGTATAATAGCTGAGAAACACGAATACAATTTTTATCTCCATTCCTATTTTTATTTTTACACGTGTTCGAAATAGTTTGAAAATATTCGCCTCGAGCAACTCGGAGTTGATTGTTGCCAAGCCTCTACCGGGTCCCCGCGGTGTAAAAATGTCAAGTATTTGTGCATCTGTGAGTAATAAAATGATTTAGCGAGTAAACAGCGTCGCGGCGCGGCCCTGGGCGTCGCGAGGTGACGGGGATGCCAGCTGGACGTCGGCGCCAAGGCGTCGGTGCGAGATGCGTCCTTGTTTTGTAGACGCGCGCCATCCCGACGTTCCAACGTATACCCCCCCGATTTCCCCCCTTTTACCCGAGACAAATACGTGCAGGTGCCCCGCGGGTGGAATAGAAATGGACCACGTTTGGATTATATATATACACACAACTCGGGGGGGAAGAACGAGGCAGCATCGAATCGTACTAGCGACGTATTCGACCGGCTGTAGAGTCCGAACTGTACAAAATGATTTTTTTACCCCAGAGCAGACGTCGAACGGGTTCATTTCACCCTCGGGAATTCTTCAAGCTTCGCGTATTTCAGAACGAGATCAATAAATCAGTAGCTCAAGGTGAAAGACAGGCTCTTTTTTCCGCACGAACGAGAACTTTTTTTGAATTGAGGACGAATACCTCCGCCGGCCTCGAGTCTCCCGTGTCAACGAATATTCGAGGATAGTCGAGAAAAAGGTGGGCTTTCGGTTGATTTCGTGTTACGGTCTGGAATCACGTCCGAGAGGAGCTTAGACAGTCAGAAACTGAACTTCAGGGTTCAGACCGATCTCGTCGAATCATTTCGCGCCCCTGAGATGAACGCAGAGGCTGTTGACTCGTGCAAATTGTGGTACAAGGCTGTTTCAATAATACCCACTGTCATATTAGAAACACCCGAAGGAGACACGATCTGAAATAGATCGACTCGTTCACATCCGAACAACCGATACATACACGTAGGGAGTCCGTTTTCAGGTTTTGTGTCCATGACGCGGTTTTCGCCGAAATTCAGTATCTCGTGTCTTTGATCTAGAGGAGTTGACCTCTCTTGGCTACTCGATTTCGATTCTTCGGAATAATTTCGCAATCCTCCGTGAAAGCGGTGGGTATAGCGGTGAATTCACCGACGTGTGAAAATATCAAATTACGTTACATGTAAACGAATACCTGTTTTTTCAGTGTAGTAAGAATCGTATTCAAAATTAAGAGGACCAAATTCATATTTTAAAAAACGGAAAACGAGCCGCTCGAATACATCTGAATAAAATTACGGAGACGCCGGGCCATTGGCGGTCTCAAAATCCTGGAAATTCTAAATCCCCGGCTCGTTATAAACCTAAGAGAGACGCTCTGAAAAACCGCCATAAAGTATTACGATAGCAAAACGAGGTTCTCGACTCGTTTTTGCAAAAAGGTTACAAGGCGAGCGTCGCCAAGCGAATTGTGGGTCGCAGAGAAATGGGTGTCCGCGGGGAAAAGGGCGATTAGCGCGTGGGTGGCGCCAGATGTCGAGGTTTCAAGTCCTTCACGTATCCCGCGGTCGCAGCAAACGGCTCTCGTATCAGCTGCGAGGCATTGAGACCGAGTATTGTATTTCCAACTGGGTACTGGTCGAGTTGTGCAACGCGTGTGTGAAAATGATGTTCACTTGTTCACTTGTCCAGCGCATCTGGTGATAAGTGTCCGCGCGGGTGATGTCGAATTTTTAACGGATCCATCATCGTCCAACCGGGCCTGCGTCTGGCCCGGTTGTAACCTGGCCAAATTGCGAAAACGCAGCGTCGTCGTTTGTTTGCGACCCGCGAGCTTTCGGCATGGGACACTTTTCCGAATATATACCATCGGCGAGACAAAAGGCACGAACGAGTCTGCCAAGCGCAGATGCAACTTAATAGCTGCGCAAACATGCCGCTACACAGATGCGAGGAAAACTGAACCGCAGTCATGAACCGCGTGCTATAAATAAACTCAAACGTAACCAATCACTTCTTCAAACGATTTGTGGTGCTCGACTTATAACCGACACCAACTGGTCTCGGCTGACCTAAATATCCCGAAAATTATATCGTCTCGGTTTATTCTTTTATTACACCTCAGGATGTGGAAATCGAGGATTACTCCGATTCTATAATTGATTCTGATTCGAGAATTTTCTTCGAAACGAGGAAAAGCTGAAGAAAAATGTGAAGAAATACGGAAAGGAGATCCGCGAATGACAGCGGCAGTCGATGAGTCCGGTGTGACTCACCTGCGCCAGCTATGCGATGCCTGAGAGGAAGTTGGCACGATATTATACCGAGGATCGGAATCCGCGGGAGATGTTTACGAAATAGTTACACTCGCGGTACGTGCCAAGATTTTAAAATATTGTTACTGTTAAATTGTAATGTAAACTTCGGTTTCAGCTCCGTGACAGATTCTAGACATTGTCACAACAGACGCGGCTGACGCTGCGCATAATTAAACGCGAATAAACACCAGTCAAAGGACGCGCGACGTAGAGACCGACAAAAAACTTGATGTCATATAGTCGGATGAAACTCGTCGCGGGAACAAGAAAAATATATGAAAATAGAGGCTCGTTACGAAAACAGAGAACGGCTCGGGCCAGATAGCAGCCGTCTGATACGGGAACTCCTGGGGTGCGCCGGGGTGACGAAAAGCCGGCTTGAAAGTATACCGCCCCCAGTTCCCTCCGAGTCGAGGAACACGGTGCTGGACGTTGAAATTTTTAGTTATGATTTGTGATCGCGTACCGTCGGCACTTTGTACGCCAGTTGACCTCCAGCTGCACCGACCCGTCCAGGCGAAGGGGACCGCTCCGCGTTCAGGGATATCGTATTGCGTCTGCGGGACTCCGACGCCCTGATAGGCGTCCTCGTGCACGTGAAACGGTCTCCTGGTTTTTTCTGTTATTACTTCAATTCCCTTTCCCTTTCCTTTTCCCTTTCGGAGTCATGCGGTCTTGACGGAGCCCGGGAAGCTTGCAGGGAACGAACACGCCCAGTAAATCCCTTCTGATCCTCTCCGAGCACCAGGTCTCCGTCTGCTTCGGGAATGAATGCGCCGCGACTCGAAGGAGGCAATTAGGCGAGCCAGAGGTAGACCAGAGGCTCCCTTCCTGGAAAGAGGTCGTATCGGTTTCACCGGACAATACTTTCCGAGGTATATTTGGAGTATCGGTGACACCGCTGACAATAGCCTAGCCACCTGGGTTTCCAAAGGGCGGAGGGCAGGACGCTCACGGGGCTCGTCTAGGCCCATTTTTCCAGCCCCTACAGACACCTGTGCCTTCATCACCGCACTTAAAACCACTTCAGCTCGAAGCTGCCGCTGCTGGGGACGAGAATGTCCTAATGACGTCGTCCTAGACGTTCGAACAAGGTTTCTACGGTTGATCATCTGGTTCGATTACCACAGTACAAAAAATTCCAACGAAACACAGAAGTTAGACACTCGATGAAACTTCATTTTCGAGATCGTTGAGGTTTCCTTGCATCGTAGTTCATCGAATTTCCGAGCATCCATCCAGAATCAGAGTAGGTATATTGAGTAACAGAAAATGTAGTCAAGCGACCATATGATTGCCATAACTGACAAAATAGTAATGATTACAACGTGTCAAAGAATATCACACTATGAATACTTTGACTGTACTGCATAGTCACAATACCATGACCATATCACTATATATGGGCATGGTAATAGTACACCATGTGACATAGTAGCCATTGCCCTGTTTGCCTGATAGGAAGCACTAAAATGGCGAGTTTCGCTATGTTTTTTTTTTCGTTACAATTACCAAGAACGTACAGTAATCACTACTCGAAAGTTTCTTCAACAAAGGAAGGACTATTAATTTTGTACTCGAGGCATGCTTCCTAGCTGCGAGGTATATTGTGGATTACCCTAATCCGAACATTAGGATGTCTCAATTTTGAAGTGCATAATTCTGTATTGGGCGTATTCAAATATTGTGCTGCTAATACCTCTGCTAAAGTTTATCCTAGATTATAACATTCGGGGATAGAGTTCATCAGGCTTGAATTGCCTCTCCAGAAATCCCTGATAGCTGTTTTGCTCTGTGTGTATCAACACTCGATCATGATTCAAGTATCATGTCATCAGTAGCGAAACTTATGAGAGTGAAATTCTGGTGTGCAAAAAAGGGAGCATCTCCACGTGTATACAAGAAACCGATAGTGATCTGCTCTGTCACTGAAACCAGTGTTTCTGGGTTGTGATAGAGGAGAAGAGACAACTGGGTTCTCTAGGTTGTTGGGGTAGGTAACTTGGGGTGAAAAGGTCCGAAACGTGTCGGGAAAGTGGACGATAGAAGGTGAGACAAGGGTGGGTGCATTCTCCCAGCTTATTATGGGCGCATTGTTTACAACGACGTCTTCGCCGAGGGTGGCGGAGGCGGGGGTAGTATTTTCCGTGCGGGGGTGCTTCGAGCGCGTAGGTACTACCGACTACAGTTTTCGTGTAGTATAGGTAGTCTTGTGTACAGGAGACCCCGTGAGGCCCGGGGAGTAAGTCCTGCAGGGGAGGCAGGTGGGCCGTCAGGCCTCGACGCATAAATCAGCCTCGGGTAAATAGACCCGAACCTGGAACCTGGTTCATTCGTAAATTTTTCCCCCTTCCCCCATTCTCGCAGACAAAGCTATATTACGCGATGAGATCCTAGGCGCCCACTTTGTGACTGCCTGCCGGCACAAAGCTTTGAAATCGATACCTCTGACCGTTGAATGCACCTGTTGCGGAATGCGCAGTTAGGTGCAATTTGCCTTTTACCTCTACTGTTACATACCTCCGTAAATGTATTGACTGAATTTTCATTTTTCAGAATATTCAACTTACCTTCCAGCGATCATTAGACCCGGAGGTGTGATGGTTGACTCGATATACCTATAAGGAACCTGACCAGAGGTGACAGGTCATTTTATTGAATATAATTGACGTCACAAATTATTCTACAGACATTCAGAGAAAATCATTCGGCCCAGGGACAGTTTATCGGTCGTTCACATCACGAGAAAGTTTATTTATAGATCATTGGCGTCATTTTTTTCTCACATGCTAACAGAAGCTGGCGCAAATATCCTAACTCAATCTGTACCAGGGTGAATAAAACTCGTTACTTCCGTGAAAGTTTTACAACGAGTGTAGAAGTGGGTTGGGCTTCATTGAATTCATTGATTTTTTTTATACCGTCGAGCATTAAATTGATCTGTGCATGGTAGCGATAAAGCAGCTTGTTACAATATGTTCGTGATTGAATCGGTCCAGAGCTATGCTCTCTGAGAAGTAGAATAATTGATTTACTGTCACTCTCGCCAACTGTAGTCTGTAGCTGTGCGAAAATGTTATAATAAATAGAAGAGTTACAACCATTGAATGTTAACTGTTCAAAGTGACTCGACGTATTCAATTGTTCGTCGTTAAGTCCGTCCGAAGGCGTCGCGGCGCATAATAGCCTGCCGTCTGACGTCCTAGTAGGTACATAGAAAAGTTTTGAACCGCGAGGTCGGAAACCGAGGTGAAACCAACCTCTGCAGGAAACCTGTGTGCGGTTCGTAAATCTCTCTCGGGGACAAGATGATACCTTTCAGTCCCATACCGAGCGATTGTTTGCCAGCACAAAGCCTTGAAATCGATACTCGCTTTCGTGGTTGTAAAACTTTTACGCCCCCTGAAAAAATATCCCAATACGAGGCACCTGTTCGTCATCTCACAAGGGTATCGAACATCAATACACAAATATCGTCGATTCAATGTTCGGTTAATTTCCGAAACGCTATCTCTGAGACGTCACTATTCAGTACAACAAACCCGCCATCTAGTGTCGTCTGTAGAAGCCCACTCCCCACTCGACACTCCGAATATGGCGGTGAAATTGTGAACTCTGACGTCACGGCGAATCGAATAGCGTCATATGAATTTTGATCGACTATTTCGACCTTGCGTCGTGACGATGGTCACAGACTTTGAACAATAAGTGGTGATTTTTTAACAGTGAGAAAATCGTCTTCGGAGCATATAGACAGAATTTTTTTTTAGTGGTTTGTTCGGTCGACTAACGATGTGCGATGTCGACACTTCAGACAAAAAAAAAAAAAATGACGAGTTGATATATTGACACAGTTTGGTAAATATTTTTGTTCCCAGTTTTTTTGACTCGGTGTTATTTGTCGTACAATTAGTCACCGATTTGCAACTGGCGACGTAAAAAACAGTCAAAATAACTAGCAAACAAGACGTATATATAGCAAAGTGTCTCCCAGGTCGCGAATTGACTCACGAAGAGAAGAACCCCCCCTGGAACCTTGGGACCAGCTGAGGATACTGGATACCTGAAAGATTCGTTTAATGACTGTAGGGAGGAATTGCGCATGTTAATAGCTCCCTTGCCACATCGGACGACGGGAGATCGCCAACGGCGTACAGCGAGTCGAGAGGCAATGAGTGATGCAGCGGCAGGTGTTTCTCGACGAGACTACGGGTCCGGCAACTGG
The DNA here is from genome assembly GCA_018420115.1 of Euura saliciscinereae. NCBI lineage: Eukaryota > Metazoa > Arthropoda > Insecta > Hymenoptera > Tenthredinidae > Euura > Euura saliciscinereae. The sequence goes on from JAFFZH010013432.1 coordinate 123,957, forward strand.
TCCGACCCCAGACTCCTTCTGAGACTCTCCGCGAGCACCTGTGCCGCCAGAATACCATTCCACCAGAGGATTCCTCGGTTCAATCGTTATACGGAGTTATTCGACCAGACGAAAACGATCAGGCAAACAACTGAATCAGATTTAGGCATGCCTGGGTCGAATATGAATGAGGATCAAATTTTAGAAAAAAAATTGCTTCATTTTTTTTCCCAGCTGAACTACCAGCCTCGTTGGGTCGGATCGACTATATAGTTTAGGGTGCCTGTAATATGAGATATAGAGATCAGATCTTGATTCATGTACGTAATCAGTCGTACAGCTATAATGCGGTCAAAGTTTGAAGTTGTGACGGTTTTAGAGTCGGAGAAAATTCCACGGTCTCGAAATTCGAGTTATCTGACGGAATGTTGGTCACGTGTCTAAATAACGTGCGTGGGCTACGGATGTTGTTTTTCAATGTTATTTTTGGATTTTTTTTTAGTACACTTTAATCACTCGAGTTAATTCTTCCAATTTCCAAATTTAAATCAAACTCGTGATATTGAGGAATCGGTACGTAGGCGGTGAGAAAGATTCCTCGAATATTCCAGACCGACAAATAGGACCTGTGAAATGAAAAATGAAACATGATGTGTGTCAGTAGAAGCTGATATTCGTCACGCAAATACAAATTTCGCGATCAAAATGGAGCTTCTATAAAATAATTCTTTCATCACTTTGACACAGAACGATTTCTCGTTTATGGAAGCATTGCAGATTCGGTTCAACGGAATTTTCCCGAGTGGATATGAGCAGAGAATTTTTCTGACCGTACGGTTTACTAATCTCGGAATTTTCATGTCGCTCAGGCAGCCTTGGGATGTCTGAGAAATTCTAAAGTGGTATTTCCGCCACGTGGCGTGCCAAGGGGTACTCCGAGTCTTCGTGGTTCATCTACACACCAAGACTCGTAAAAATAATCAAAAATAATTTCCTCACTTGCTACTGCATTGGAAATTTATTGAACCATAAATCTCTGTCCATTATAGTACAAACCCAGAAATCATACACCCAACAGTATCCATATGTATTTGATAACCGTACGATCTCAAAACATGACCACTGAAAGTCTCTGTGATTCCAATCAAACACAGTGAGCCATAAACGCCTCATTCAATTCCATCAAACATTCGCGGGGATGCGATTTATTGACGATCAAATTTGCCAATATACCGTTTCCTGATTCTGTTTGTCCCACTTCGCAGACATAACCATAGTGTCAATATGTTATCTACACGCCTGCAGCTGTACATTTTCCGAAACGGAAATGAATATTGCTGTTGTTTGCTTCCAGTTTTCATTACATTCGGTGTTGAATAATCGCACCGGGCTACAACCCTCCGTGTGTATTGTAAGGTATAACAAACACAAAAAAACACCCTTCTAGAAAAACGAGGGTAGAAGTAGTTTGTCGCTAGAAATGTTAATTCCAAGTTCTTCCTCGCACCAGGCAATTAGAGTTTTTGTCCCCCAGACACTTTTCATATCCCGGTCCCCGAACCTTTTACCTGTTAGAAAAAAAAGTTAGAATATCATAACTCCACCCATATTCTCAACGTTTAGAAGACTTTCGTCGGGTATATATCATACTTAAAAACTAAATAGAGGGGTTTCACGGTTTGATCTCAGTGTCTAATTCATTTTTACATTTCATCATTAATAACAACTAGTGTTTACCCTTCTCCCTGAACCGCCTAATTGAATTCGCAAAAAAAAGGTTAGTGTTATGAAAAAAATTGCAGATAAAATCGTTTCAAGTTCAATAATAACAGCTAAATCTGAAAAATTCCGTACTGAAGTCATAAGTCATGTCAGAGTGATTGATTTTTGAATAATACAAGGGTAAAAATGATCGTGAAAACCTTGGTTTTTTTTTCGTTCCTGGTGTACATGATCAAAGAGCAAAAGAGCAGTAGATTATATCTGAGAGAATTCCCTCAATTTATCGTCGGGTAACCGACGTGGAACGTGAGGTAACTGTCCGTGTCAAAGATTAAAGAACCGGGTGCTCTCGTTACACGGTTGTAGGAAATTCCCATTCCAAGATGGATATTTCCCAGGGTTTTAAATTTTACCGACTGGTAATAGCGTGGGTCGTATAAGTCGACACACCTGAGACGAAGATGCGTTAAGCATCAGGATTGCGACCTAGACACGTAGGCCCACCTTCGGAGCGTCGTGTCACCAGGTGCGCCACGCCGTGCGATATTACTTTTCGGAAATAAAAGTCGAGATTTGCGCCATTGTGTGTCGGGATTTTGGGTATTTCTCCGGATCTATTTTAGCTCGACTATGGGTGCATCTATGCGGATAATGATGCGTGAATGGGGGTCAGTGAAGCCAGTTTATCCACAAAGCTTTCGGCGTTAGTTTGGTAATTAACGTAGACGTTACAGAGTCACGTATTTTACCTGCTTTCACACCCGGTTGGAATTTTTGTGGTTCTGTACGGTAGAGTTTTTCTCAATAAAATTTAGAGTTGTGTCCCGCTTACTAAGATTTTATTCATTTATTTTTTTATTATTTTCGGGTCGTCCAGCACAGAGGCGTTGGATATTGAAAATTTGACGTCGTGTGTGAGTCGTAAAATCGTAATTGGCACCTGTTCGTACATTTTACGACTGTCGAAGCGTCGGTACATTACTAATTTATTTTTCACCCGAACCGTGCCTAAACAGGGTCGTCGAGTCACCTGCGCGTAGTTTAAACTAACGAAATTTCATAAATTTAAAATGACAGGGCAGAACTTGATACCCAAAGTAATAGTCCGTTAGGAAAATCGCTCTAAAATTTCAGGGATAAAGAAATGAGGGGTACTAGAATGAAAATAAAAACATTTTCTTATTGCCCAGTGATCATCGTCCCGATGATGTAATTAGGGGCGTAGCCGTGGGGGTATAAGGCCGCGAGCACCATTTCGAAAAGACTTTAAGCTGTCAAATTCCAAAGTCCACAGCTGCGTCGTTTCGGAGCCAAAAACCGATGTTCGCAGCATCCCGGGTCTCCGAGTCCACGGGACCTGGTGTTAAGTAACACGAACCGCCGATAGATATCTTCCAGACATCCAGACACCGAGACACCGAGACACACGGAGACGGCGGGGTCGTTTTTTCTTCATATTTTTTTCTCTCTCTCTCTCCTCTCTCTTTCTTTCCTTCTCCTTCGGGTAGGTAGATACAGTGGGTGTGCCCGGGACAGCAGAATAGAATACCTGAGAGGTAGACGCAGACGGAAGGGAGGAGGACACAGGTGCGCCAACGCCCGGATCAGGACGAAGGCGCCAGGACTCACAGCGGGCAGCCTCTCGCACCGTTCTACCGCGCCCTGCACAAGGGGATCGGGTAAATGCCGCCAGGACCACTTTTTCGGCCCTGCAGCAGTCCCGGACCGGATCACGAGACTATCTCGATCCTTTTTTACGGGCAACTTTTGACGCGCGTGGCTTTTTTTTTGTCAAGGATAAAAAATTAATCCCTTCCCAGGTTGAGGTATGCTGCGCACCAGAATTAATCTCTGAAGGGTTACTCTCCTCCTCCGCGTCCACCCTACGTCGCCTTTATAAAACGGATACTTTCGATGAAAACGAGTTGGAAACTGGTACCATTCAAGTGGTCAAAATTTGATCCCACGGTACCAGCGAAATTCGACGGTTAGAAATTTCCTTCCGAATTCCGCGGCTAATCCTGGTCTGGCAATTATGTGGGCACGGAGCGTCGCGTGATGGTCAGAAGGATGGAAGCGTCGTCGGCCTTCGCCTGGGAACGAGTTCGGGTAGACTCTCTAGCATTGGGGCGTCAGAGGAACTCGGAGAGGTAAAAACCTGTCCCGGAATAATTTTGCCAAAATTATGCAGCCACGCGCAGGCTGAGTGTGCACCAGAAGCTCGGAAACTGTGACAGGTTCAAGTTCTCGGGGCACCTGAAGGCCCCGAGACACCAAGAACGCGACGAATGTATCCGAAGCAGGTGAGACTCGCCTCGAACGAAAACGCCCTGAGCTCTGCAGACTCGGGCTCGACTCGTTCTTCTTATTACCCTCTTTTCCCGAGGCTTGCCAACCTCATTAGCCAAGATCGCGAGGACATTCGCGTTGATAAGCGCCGCGTGGTCGATTCCCACCAAACTCAGCCGCAGTCGGTTATTGAACGGGAAGAAATTCACACGGCTGGTTTAATTGGTCAAATAACCAATATCTGCTTTGTTTCGATTCACACCTCGCAGCTCCACCCTCTCGTTTCACCTATTCAATATGTTGGCTCAATATCTTAAAAAGTAAAGAGTCGATGGGTCTGGGAACCGTCCGGGGTTCGATGGGGGGGACCGTGGAGAGGATAAGCATCGAGTCCGCGCGCAATCATTAAAATATCTCGAAACCCTTGTATTTACCATGCTCCGCGTCGTCCGGAGCAGAACAAGGAGCAGTTTTGAACGAGGTATTTTCGGCCTCCCACAGCATCCTCGGCTTCTGCACTCGGATCAGTTTTTTTCTTCTTTCCTTATTTCGAACCTTTACCCGGCTACTGACAATGAACCAAGAATTACTTTACTCAAACTCGTCAACTCGCCAGTTCCACTTGACCAGGAGCAACGCAAACACGACACTTTGGAACAACCTCTTTAATACCGCGACGTGTGTCTTTCCCACGGCGCCCACGCGGTGTCGAGAATCCCCGAGTCGAAATTTTAGCCCTCCTTTGAACCTCCTCTGAACCTCGAATTCTCTCCGACACTTGATCAATCTTTGGGAGTATTGAGGGTCAAAGGAGGGTGTGATGTGTTCGGTACAATTGATATTAGACTCCACTTGAACCTCCAAAAGTGGCAGAAACTGAACATTTGGATTCAAATGAGGTTATGGAGGGTACAAATAAAACCTCCAGACCCTCCTTTAAACCTATTGCAGATGTCTCACAAGCCCTACAGACCCTCCTTTCGGCCTGAATCGAAGCTGGCGTAGACCCTACAGACCCTCCTTTCGGCCTGAATCGAATATCGCGTAGACCCTACAGACCCTCCTTCAGGCCTATCGTGTCTATCTTCCACGTACGTCGCAAAAATCATCTCCGTTGATATGGGGCATCATGCACTCCAAAAAGCGAATATATATTCAACTAAACATCATTCGTCGAAGATTCGAACCAAAAATAGCTCGACATTACTGATGATTGAAAGTGAATTATGGGGCGAAATCAATATTACCATAATGAATTTGCTTATAAATTTGCTAATTATTTTGTAATAATTAATTATTTTCTCATATTTTTTTCAATTACAACAAAAATATTGTAAAAAACATGCTCAATACAACCACCTCTGTACTACGAGGTACTGGGGTTGTACTTAAGCTTGATCGCGTTTGGATCTCACTCGGTGTCATAGAGTTGCAATGTATACACCAAGCCGCGGTATAAGTTATTATCTGCCGGTGGCGTTATGCCTGCGAGAGCGGAACGCGAGTCTGCGCGGCTATGTGGACGCACTCGGTACTACGAAAACAGGGTAAAAACTAGGATCAAGTAGGTTCAGTTTCTTCTCTAGACCCTACGGAACCTCCTTTTGATTCCAAGTCTCCAGTCCAAATTGTCCTTGTCCTGCTTTGGATCGAAAGGAGGCTACGTAGGGTCTCAAAAGAAGAGAATGGATCCAAAGGAGGCTATGTAGGGCCAAGGAGGTCACGTAGGTTCATGGTTGCTCGATATTTGGGACTAAAAGGAGGTTTCAGAGGGTTAGCAGAGGCTGGAGTGGAGTCAAAGGAGGTTCACCGATAGCACCGAAACCTGCAGATAGAGCCTAGTAGGTTCAACGGAGGGTCGCGGCTAGTGCGAAACAAAAGAAATAGGTTCAGGAGGATTCAAACGAGGCCTAAAATTTCGACTCGGGTCACCTCGAGTCCCTCGCTCGTATGCCTATATGAACCAGGGTCGCGTCAACGACCCAATAATTCCTGGAGTAGATTTTCGGTGGTTTTTTATAGAAAAAGCTAGAAGGGCAAGCTGTTCCTCCGAGCAGAACTCGGAATCACTTTGGAATTCGAATAGCGCGTGCGTGCTGAGTTCGCCCGAAGAACTGTGAAGGCTAGCATTAAAAGTTTATTGTAGTAATTTGTGTCTGTTGAGATTCGAACCGGCACACACAAGTCGGGCGGCTCCCACGCCTAGCAGTGTTATGTGATAATGGACCACTTGAGCCACCGACTCAGAGATAGAAATTTTGAGAAAATAACCCTTTTCTATAACGTATAGTTTCGCCTCGCAAGCGCGGTCATTCTACCCTCAAATAATACCGGGGCAGCGCCACCGATGACCTGCCCAACGGCTATAACGAATACCTACCTGGTACACACGTACCATTTAAAGTTACGAGTCAACGGGCGGAGTACTAAATTTTATGCCAAATTTCTCTCCGATTCCCACGCCGGACGTTCATTCCTCCGCGGACCCCTCAACGTGCGAGGGAAAAAAATCACGTATTTTTAAACTTTGGCGCCAAATTCACAATTTTAAGAACCTCTAATTGCACTCGTTTGAAAAATGGTAGAGAAAAACAGTTGGTAGTTCTTTGTGTCGTGAAATAGCCCAGTGACACGATGTCAGGTGTCGAACGGGTCACGGTGGTGCTTTTTTCTTTTGAAAGTCTGGGTCACGCGTTGCATCGCGCAGAAAGGAAGACGTTTCCTCGAACCTTACCAGAGGCAACAATAATCTGTGTACAAATCTAGAATATATATTAGGCATTAGTGCCACAAAGGGATGCGAGATATCTGTTCAGCTGTTGGGTAGGCCCACTGCTGGGTGCGAATGGGACAGGCACCTGCGTTTCTCTCGACGTAACAATTAAGCCCTTATTTCTATCAACGGCAATCGGCTTCACGCTCGCCGACTACGAATGCCCTGCGCTTTCGAACCGACATCCGTACGACTCGCACCTTGCGCTAATCCGCATTCACCTGATACACGGAGCGTCACACCTTTTAACAACCTTCTTCTGTCCCTCGAACGATCAAAATTTTCTTATTCGCCGAGAGAAGCGTGAGAAGATTCATTAACCGTTGATACGGACTCAATTGGGTATTCGATGTCTGTGGCAGTGTTAATTCCTTGGCGTTAACTACTGGGCGTTACCAAAGAACTCGAATGACGCGTATCTGGTGCAGCAGCAGCAGCTTGGTGAGTTAATTGGCTTGCAATTTCCCGGTGAACGTGCCGGGTTTCGCCTTTGGTAATACGAGACTACCGTCGAGTGATGCCCGAGGGATATAGGCAGAGCTTAAATCACCAGTGAAATATCGAGATCCGGGTGGCCGCGCGTACAGAGAAATGAACCATGCCCACCATGTGCTCGAGGCTCTGAACCACGTGTTGAAAAGTTTAGTTTTTGGAATTTGGCAACAAACAGGAACTGCAGTTACGACCCTAAAGATTTGTCAGGGTGGCCTGGCGCCACGTGGTTCGAATATTGGTCCCTACCCTCTGAAGAAAGCCTGCTGGAACTTGTACGCAACTCTTGTGGGAACTCGGCGATTTAAAAGGCGCGCGATGGACTTTGGACACTGGATACTGTCACATGTGGAAAATACGCTGCGCCAGTTCTAGTCGTGAACGACTGCGTCACATGAGCAAATATTCACCTTCTTGGAAAGACGAGGGAAAAAAATAAAATAAAAAAATGGTTACCGATGATCTAAAGTCGTTGCTTCGTACCGCAATAAAGACGAATGACTCCTTATTCGACATCGATGCTAGTCATGTTTATCGAACCGCTTTCGCAGTCAGCCCTGGATTAAATGAATAGGTTTGTTTTTATCGTGATCCTACGCTGTCCCGAGGACAAGTGGCCGCTGTATTATTTGTGCAAACAATGAGAAGGTGGCGTAGTAACATTACCGATGCAAAATAGGCACAGTCGTTGATAATGTCGAGAGCAAACAGCGCTGGGTCAGGGCCACCACTTTGTCATATCCCATGCATATATGTATGTCTATGCCCTAGGACTTTGACAATTCATGAGACTGATTGCGAATGCGCGGGTATGAATAGACTAAAGAATCTTAAAAAATGGAAGCAAAGAATAAAAAAGTACAGATCTAACCTTGGATAGTTTCTAATCACTGAATAACTTGTCTCGTTCATTCGAACATGGATACACGCCGTCGATCTACGTATTACATGAATAATAGTGCGGCTGAGTTCAACCCGTCAGCTATATAGAACAATGTCACAAGTGATATTTAGACACCCTTTATCGGGTCTCGCGTTTCTGTCGTATTGCATAACGATCAAATTACCTCTTGGAAAGCTCGTATCATTTATCCTCTCCCTACTTCCTTACTGCGGAGATAGGCCTGAACCGTATCGCGTGAGAAGGATCAGGATCGGGATCACTCGTTACTCCAACACGAGGCAGCCCTTACACACACCCGCCAGGGTGCAGCCGGAACAAAGCTACCTGTAACCTGGCGCCGGTTGACTAGAGGATCATGTTCCTGATGAGAAACCAACGCTTCGACTACTCGGAATTACACATTATTCCATAAGTTGAACCGAACTGGAAAATCTCACATGGCTATCCTCATAATGATGGAGCAATTATTGCAAATAACTGCAAATTCTAAGTGGAGAATCCGCAGATTTTCATGAAATAGTTGGGTGTAGGAACTTTTCGTATATTTGGATTGGACTTTTCAAAAAACTATTTCAATAACAAAAATTCGACTTTGAGTTCACCCTTAAAAATTCTGAGGAATAATTTTCTGCGCGTTTCAATCTATCCTATAATCGGAGGAATATGTTCATACATCGGCAGGGGTAAAGCCCACGGAACCGAGTTGACTCCTCCCCAATTTACTTCGTGGTATATCATACAGAATTCGTGTCCGCATCGCTGGTATTCTGGAACCCGCTGCTCTACATACGTGGGGCTGAAAGGCTTAGGTGATCACGTACACAAACGTGAGGTTTATGTTCTAGTGAACTGGCGATCGTCGATACAGAACCCTCTGCTGGAGGGGATACGGTAATTGAAACAGCACGTGTCCCGTGACACGGGAGGGCGCGCTAATGGTGGCATTGCGTTATCAGGGTGAGTACCATCGGGGCTTAGGTTTGTGGGGGTCCACGACTGGGGGATAAAAGGGGGTTAAATATCGCGCTCGGGGTTCCATGTGTGGCGGAGTCGGGTGCGGGTGTAGTCGATATCAGCTTTTGATTTAGGCAGAATTCACCAGACCCCGCTTCACTTCCACGCATCCACCGAGCATTCTCTTCTGCCTATTATACGGGAGGCTTCCCCTACGCAACGCGTTGTAATTTCCGTGTCACATCGACATTCTGCCTCTACCAATATCGCGTTTTCAAATTAACAACAAAACAGCCACCGCTTGTCAGTTGTAATTGGTGGATTCGTCTCTTTCCAAAAACCCACAAAAATTATTGCCAATTGCCAATTATTGCTGTTCCGGATTGAATAAAATACGTTTGGCTCAGAGCCGAGTTCGGATTTGATTGCTGCTGCAATTCTGCGATTCAGTGGTAAAAACGGCTCGAGCGATCAGGCGAGGAGAACAGACGGAAGAATGGTTGTGGAAAAATGTTTATAACCGAAGATCGGATCGATAGATTTTATTCGCGGAGGTACCCCCGTCGCCGCCATCTGGTTCTCGCGTGAATGGAGATAGTCGCATCGACGCCAACTGTGTTTTAAAGCCAATCTCGCTTAAACAAGCCCAGCGGGCAGAGGCTTCGGCGCGGTAAGGGGTGAACCGGAGGTTCGTTTGATGGGTGCCATTTGGCAGCCTGATCTCAGTTCGCCACCGTGTAACCGGTGACCTCAGGGCTGGACAGTTCCCAGTGGCACGTGGGTTTTTCTTCTCCCCTCGGTACACCCTCACCTACAACGTCCAACCCCTAGGCATATGGCGCTTTAATAATTGAACCGAACGTCGTGTCGCAGATGGGGAATACGCCGCATGGTTACCATGTCAAATATTTAGAGATTATAAAATACGCGATAACACATTGGCACGGCATCCCGGAGATACGGTTAATGGATTATTTGCACTGCCATTCCTGTTTGCGTCAACAATACAGGTATCGACACTCGTGAAAGATCGTAAAATCCGTGGAAAATGTCTTCCAGACAAACTAGGGTGACCCTATCGTAAGCACGGTGTTATTAATTGTCAAATCTTTCTGGATTCGTGCCAGTCGCTTCTTTGGCCAGGTGTGTAACCGAAAGTAATCAGCGTGACTTAATTGAGACGGATGTGGTGAACCCTTTGGCTTGACGCGGAAGCGGAGCAGGCGTCGTTTAAGCCGATCGGATGACGTACGTCGTAAATTAGCCGGTAGTTCGGAAATTGAGATAAGAAATATCTGGACTAGCGTTTCTAGCGATATTCGCACGTCTGATACCCCTGATGCACAACCACCGGCCCCGTGCTATAATTGAGTCTGATCGAGTTGAATTATGCCAACCATTTGCCAGATTCGAGAACTGCCATCGGGATTAATGCCAGTGTCATTCACCCAACAGCCGGAGGGACGCAGGTGCCCCGTACGTCTGACAAATCACACCGCGATAGAACCTCGCAGGTGCTGACCAGAAATTGCAGGAGTCTTTTTTGCTCCTGTAATTTATAGGGCTTGTTTTGGCTAATTTTATCTAGAACGGAAACAGATTAGTAGAAATTTTTTGTCTCGCACGGTTTTATAAACGCGTTCGAAGAGCATAAAATTGTTACCTCTCCCGTTCTCCGCAAGCTCGCATTGTGTTTTTGAAGCGACTAAGCAGGCGTCGGGTGGAGAGGATTAGCTGATTGGCGTCGGCGAGGCCATCTGCGCCACGTCCTGTAACCCTCTGGTTGGATTAGTGCGCGTCAAGTCCGCACATGCCGAGTACAATTCAACGTAATGTAGGAACTACGTGAATTCCACCCTCACACAGACCTCACGAGGTGGTGGCTGCGAAGGCGGAGGTTTTCCGCTATCAAAACGACGAAGACAGCTGACGCAATCAGACTTATTATCCCCGGGAGGGCGAGCTGCGGCCTTTCCCCAACGCTATTCCCTTTCAGCCGCAGGACAAGGAAGGGGCGTGAGTCCCTGCAGGTCTATCCCCATCGCCCGTTGGGACCGCGACCCTAGTCTCCGGGTAATTTGAAATTGGTCAACCAAGGAGTGGATCGAAATGAAAAAGACGAAAAGAGCAGCCGAAGAGAGAGTTTATTATTTCGGGTCGTCCTTCGCGGTAAAAGTTTACGCAGCTAGGTCCTTTTTTCCGCTACATGGATATTTTCGGTCGGAGTCTCGTTATCGCGGAGGAAAATGACATCCGGTCTCTCGTCTTACGTCCTCGTCCTTTGTCCTAGAACCTCGGTTCTTCCGGTCTAGCTCTCCCCGAGGCAGAAGAAGTTTGCTTTATTCTACAACGGCTTGGAATCCTCACCGTGGACGACACACGGTGCTCGGGGTTCGAAGGGCATCGCAGCCGGTGCCGGTGGGACTTGCCTCTGCCCTGTTGGGGACATCTGGTCGACATCCACAAACTTTTCTGTACTCTGTTCTTCTAATACCCTTAACCCACCCCTATCCTCGCATATGCTTAACAGACACTCTGCATCCCCCTTATTGTACTTGGATACGATGTCTTTTTGAGTTCCCCCCTCCCCCCCCTTTTTTAACGTGTGCAGCCGAACCATGGCGAAAAGTCTGGTCTCGTTTTCTCCATCCTCCGCGAAAAGGTTTCGCCTAGATTATCCAATTACCGAAAGACGTGTGCATAGGCCGGGTTCAGAAGCCACCCTCGAATCTATTCTGGCCCTCCCTCGGAGGTGGTAGCGACCGGCTGTGCCTCCACGTGTGCTGGGGGCTCCCCACGTGTCCCAATGACTTCCCCGCGGGGTGAACGCTCGCTTGGTTATATAGCCTTAAATATAGACCATCCAGGAACTTGTGGATGGCCTCCCCGCTGCGCCGCGCGAGTTTCTGTCACTACGCTCGGCGATCGTGGGCAGAGTAATTGTAAGTAAACCCGGAGTAAAATCGCAGAAGCTATAGCCGTCCAAGTTTCGGGCCAAGTCGTCCAAATTATTCACCACGCGGTGGACGCATTCCGAACCTCCCGCGCGGTCTGGCATCCGTCACTGCACACCCACGATTAGCCGCTTTTCCAATTATATCTAAGGTGGACTCGGTTGCATCACGCGGAATGCGGTATTCTCTCGGAAACTAAAAGACCAAGCGAATTTCGTCGTCGTTTTCAGCTACGTCGGTAATTCTCACCCGACGATACAGTTGTTTGAGTAATCGATGCACCGGCTGACTAAATTTTTCTCTGCACGTGGCGTCTCGTTTTCGCAGCAAAAACATGCATCTTGGTCCTGGAGATGCGGAGCCTGGGAGGTTGGGCGACTGCAGGCTGATCCAGGCTTCGGTCGACTCCACTCAAGATTAAGAGAAGCTTCGGTGTAGAGGACCGTTTTCTCCCCTTACATAACCCAGTGCTTATGACGTTTCGTATTTTTTTTCCTGTTTTTTTGTCAAAACCATTCCTCGGACTAACCATGTGTTCAGTGTTACCCAAGGACACAAGTGCTCGTGTACGAGTGTACATTACCAAGAAACTATATCATTACTAAGTTTCCACAGACCTAAAGAAAAATTAGGCAAAAAAAAGTTACCAACCACTTTTTACCTTCATCTACAGTTATGATGAGAGTTATCTTGTTTTAATACGATTAAAATTGACACCCGCGGGACATCATCAATACACGTACAGCTACATAGATGATCGCGCTGAATCTTTTATCAGAAGCATTGAGGCCAGATTCATTCCATTATCACCGTTTCCTAATATTTGTTAGACAAATTGAGCCGTTTCAGTATTTAAACAGATTATTTAAACAGCCGCTAAATATCTTCCTCATATATGATCAGTATGATATAACGTTACCTAATTTCATCTGCGTAATCAGAGCATATCTGAAAAATGTCTAATTATTCCACGTGATTTGTACAAGGGTTTTTCCAATTGTCAGGAAATACCAGAAAATCTGGTTCGCTTTGTCCAGATGGTGAACACGCCCGCGTCCACAGTACCAGTATTTGACTATAACCGATCGCTGGACGCCCTGTGGTGATATAACCGAAAAACCCCGCGGCTAGTTTCGACCCAAAATCCACAGTCTTGGTTACTTTACATTTTACAATAGAGGATTACAGCTGTTCGGGATCAACACATGTTCAACGATTTCCAGAAACACAATGACAAATATTGTTTCAAAGATGTAGCACATATTTGGTTTACTGCGATATCCAGATACGCGCTTCCTCCTCGAATTCTAATTGAGGGTTCCGTTATTCTTCCCTTAAACCACGTGTCAAATGGCTCTGGGAAGCCCCCGAAAATCCAGACAGACCTCAATCTATTGACCCGTCATTTTGCAAAGGTAGTCAGTCAGGTAGGTATGGCTATTTAATATAGTATAAACACCCAAAGGAGACCACATCTATTTTTCCAACAAATATTAACCTCCTTTCTTCGAGTATTCCGTACCGATTTCTATAATTATATCCATCACACAGACAAAAACCGAGCAAACAGCCAATGAATCTGAACTGTTGATTTCCACGGTGGAAGATTTTCGCCTCTTGGCCCTGGTTCCCTGACAAACAGATAGGCCAGGCTCTTCGGTAAATACAAATATTTTTCACCAGCTGTACGATTCTTAGCCCATATAATTTGGTTAGACATTAGTTATCAGATGGTCTGGCCTAGGTCCGCGAGAATCTTTCCACACTGAAATACACTGTGGGCCGCGCTATGCTTCCTTGCCTTGACTAATTATCGGGAACGTTCGACGCTTATGTCGCAGTGGTCTGCAAACATATTGATGTAACGATTATAGCACTGATATCGATGATTCATACAGGTGGAAGGAATCGTGTGCTTTATAGTCACAGGTGGGAGAGGGTAATAAATTATTGAAATTCTTTATTTACTTTCCGGCGCTACCGCATCGTCGGATGTATAGGTTCGTTGCTACTTGTTATTGCGAACGTAACGTCAATCTAATTACTCGAAGCCATGCAGATTAAAATTTTACGATTCTTAATCCAATTATAACCCTATTAAGTTTTAGATTGCGGTGGATTACCGTTAACTGTTACACCGACGTGTGCATGCGGCTACAAAACATTTATTACACTTCGTGGCCGCCTTGTACCGCAGACATTCTAACGGCGCATCAAATGACTATTCTTTAATCTACGATACAAGAGACACCGCTGTGCAATTATCATAATTCTTTAATCGCTTGTACGAAAGTTTCGACTATTCCTCTAATCGCAATCTAATCGCAAATTAGTGTTCGTAGGCTCGTGTTCAAATTTCATACTCGTTGGAAATCATGAAATTAACGATTTCCGAGTAAATTTCCTACAAAGTCCATGAAGAATATTTTGGAATCTTTTCGCGGAATAGTTTCGCGGGGTTCCATTTTTCGGAGTGACTAACCCCTCAGGGTTTTTTAAATTAAACTAGGCCAACAATTTCTTGGAGCTTTGGTCAAGTTTGGAAGACTATAATTAAACAATCGTTCAAGGTCTAAGATTCAGGCCACTTGTTATAGTTCAAGGATTACGCGGCCAAATACTTAGTGTAGCAAAGACGACGTCTGAATCCCACCAGCATCCCGGAGGGCTGAAGATGTCGAAACGGGCGCAGGTTCTCCTCGTTGGTGAGAAGAGTTTGAGAAACGAGACGAAAGACTCGAGTCGGAGGGATCCTCCGTTGAGGAACAGGCATTCCTTTCAAGTCTCAAAAAGCCCATCGTCGGCCACCCGGGACTTTTGTAAAAACCAACACCAAGACGAACGGAGAACGAAGAAGGAGACCCCGGAGTGGCAGAAGGAGGCCGTGACAGTCATCCCGGTACGTCGCGGGTTCTCGCGCTTTGCTCCCGCCTCGGGTAGCGCATATTGTTTCAGCTGGCGCGCCGCAGAGCTTTTTCTCTCTCGCTCTGGCGACGGTGGGTCGCATGTATAAATGCGCCGTCCGACGTACTCACACATATTAACGATATATCGTCGCGACTCGACGTCTGCTCGCCTCGTTACTCACAACGAATAACGTCCGACGTACGTCCTCTTACAACGATCCGAATCACCGATCAAACAGAATTCGACTATATTCCGGACCCGGCTCCTGATCCCGATTCTTCGACCCCTCGAACCATCGAATTATCGATTTACGGATAATAACGACGTTATCCTCCCCCGCCTGAAGCGCACGCAATTACAGGGCGCTGCGCTGTTTGAGTTATGACGGGCTTAAAGTTCATCCGTGAACACCGTTTCGAATTTTGACAGCAATTGCTCGATAATTACTGCACCCCGACAATTAGTTCGCCCACATTCGTTACCTGGAGCGAAGCAAGGCCTAAATGCCAGCAGGAGAATACTAATCATTCACGAAACTGCATGAAATCATTTGTTCTAAGTCTGCCAAAGCGATTTGAATCTCATTTCGTGCGATTTTGATCGATTTTTGCACACTATTCGGATGAGAAGTTTATCAGTGTATCATTAGAAGCATGTAAATTGTTTCTAACGGGAGAAAAGTGAATTCCGGTCTTTGTTATTCCCGTGTGGGCGAGACTCCCTTGCGATATTCTGATTGCGATATGGGTAAAAGCGCAGGGTTGAGCCGGAGTCGAGCCTGACTCAGCCGTTTTGAAGTTTCTTGAGGTTCCCGAAGCGAGCATACAAATATCCACCCATATAGCGCACGGTTCTAATAATACTGAGGTATACTTGCGCGTAGGAAACGGAAGTGAGCTGACAGCTGGTCCCAGTGCAGCAAAAGCGGTGCAAGTACGCGGCCCACGTGATTTACGTTAATAGTCAAACGTCGGGAACTCGCGTGTACGTGGATACACGCATACGGGCGAAGCTGTACGCGTAATTCGGAGCACGCGACCGACGCTCCTTTTTTTTTCCTCATCCCCTAAGAAACGCGCGACGCTTTTCGTATATCGTAAACAAATAAAACGTGGACCATAGAGAAGCTCGAATCAGTTCCGTCGCGACGAAGCTGGACGCCGAATGTGAGGGGGGGGACTTCTTATCTTTTTCAGAGAAAACCCTGCATGCAGGATAACAGCGGTTTCAAGGATCGCTATTTTTCACCGTCTCGACGTTTACAAGCCTTTGCGGTACGGCTAGACGCCGTTTCTACCGGGGTCCGGGGTGGTCTCCACTCGACCATCGCGGTTGAGTGTGGCGGAAATTAAAGTGCCGGCCTAAGCACTCGTGTACTTTGGTCAAAGAACGAATAGTCATTATCTGCCCGACGAACAGCCCCACCTACTCGAGTCTCGACAGTCGAGTGGGAGCCGTCTGCAATTTTTTACAATAAACAGGGAAAAAACGTTTGCCAGAAGAATCGTGAAAAACTCGTGAAGAAGCTTTTTCTAACCGATCAAATATGAAACTAGAGTTTTGAGAAACAACAATTGGCCAACAGCTAATTAACTGATGTGGTATCCGGTTTAAAATTTAACGATCCCAAACGATGATGTTTCACGTGACGCGAAATTGCCGGTTCTAAATGATCCCCAAAGTACCTCAGCTCCATCATAACCGCATGGAATTCGTTTCGTAGGTGGTTAATTTACGTAACAACTACCCACGCTGTTTAGATGAGGACGGGAGTCGGGAACGTACTCGTGGCGGAAGATAAGGTCGGGGACCATAACGAACTCGAATAGGTATGTCCTCCAGCTTCCAGGATACCGCAAACGAGGTTCTACCTAACGAAGTTCTGGCCTATCTCGATCTCTCAATTACTCTAATCTTAATCTGGAGGGGTAGGTCTCCGCCTGACGGGTCCCGCTGCTACCTGTTGTTCCCTTGGCCCCTTTCTTCAGCCCTCAATAACCCGGTCGAGACCACATGGCACCTTGTCAGCTGAGGGTACCGTCAAGATCTGGAACGGATTCATTTCGTGTGGTACGCAGGTGTGGCATTCCTCACCGAGGTACCAAAGATGCTGGACCCTACGTGATTGCCTGTGGAAACTGGAAGCTTGGTTTGGGTTTCGATCTTCGTCCGTGGCGCAACGAATAATTGAAGAACACCGCGAGATCCTTGTGGAATTATCGAAGCGTAGAGACAAACGTTCGGTGTACAGGGACAACGACAAACTGGACCCTCGGGCTAGACGACGCCGAAGGTTGGCTCGAATGAGAAATGATTCTGTTCGATTCCTCGGTGCCGACTACCTTCTCTTTGCTCTTGTTTTATTCTTGCGCGATGCTGCGATGCTGCGATGCTGCGATGCTGCACGTGGGAGTTATACAAAGAGCCTTCCTTCCTTGGAATCAATCTTCGTTTCCCATTGTCAAACTCGGTTTCAATTAACTTTCTCCTGTAGCTCGGTACTTCTTGTAACTTCGAGTTTCGATTCCTCCTCCTCCTCCTTCTTCTTCTTCTTCTTCTTCTTATTCTTTTTGAACGGATGCACTGGGCTTGGATTGAAAATAACTTTTAGTGTATACCGTTGCTGCATCCACCTAAACCACTTTGAATTACACTGTGACGGTGAACACCGCTCAGTCCCATGATACACATTCGATCCGACTGATCGAAGACCTGGCAATTACAACGGACGTTCTAGTAGAAATTATGCTTGACTTCTTTGACCAGAGAAGCTACGTTTAGTACGTAATCGTTGCGTCAGTTTCCTGCCCCCGAGTGCACTCGCGACAACCATGCAACTAGATGTAATCGTTAATTGCGCGATCAACGCTCATTTTTATACCCTTCTGCGGGAAAAATTTAATCGACGGATACCGCGCACTCGCTGATTGATAAGCCGCGTCAATTATCATCACAAATCGGTTCAGGGTCGTCAACATGGCGACGATTTTCAACTTCCAACGATAATCGAATCATCTGTTTGGACTGAAGAACTTTCGAGCAGCATAAGAGGTTCTATTGCCCTTACAGCTGGTCGCCATACCAGCGAGTTCGAACTTCTGTAACTTCTGGACTGAGTTCGGTATGGGAAAATTCCGAAAACTAGACAATGCAGATCCCACACGGTCACCAGTCACATGGGTTTTTCTGTTTCCGTCGCCCTTCTATATCGCAAAATTTCCAGCCATAAAACGAAATGTGGTGACCACTCATCGTCAGGAGACCACCAACAGTTTTATAACTTGTGTATTCAATGTGTACTCATCTGGGGAACACTCGGTTCAAGTGGTTGTAATTTACAGACACTTCTAGCCAGATGCGAATTAGCTCTGCCTCATTGGCTCGCTGCAGAAAAAAAGCTACTGGACAAAAGAACGCGAAGATTTCAGTCCCCGTGTTCTTGACATAATTTCATTTGGGCAAATAGTGCAATGCCGCCTATTAGGAGCCTACCATTGGGCAATCGGTGCGAGGCATCAGTGAAAATAATGGATGACCGACTGTCTGAGTATAGGATAGGAACCACAGGGCGACACCAATTGCCCCAGTTGGGCGGGTGTCACTTGTCAGGAAATAATTTCAACTTCCGGTATGAAAGTGCCGTCGGCGAGGCCTATACCCTCTTTTGTTTTTATCGCTTTACACGGTCAAAGTGGCGTGTAAACTGGTTCGTTTTTATCCCCTGTGTATCCGTCAATTCCGAAAGAAAGTTTCGTATGTAGGTAGGTTTACCGATACGTATGGGTATATGATATACCTACCTGCGTTATTTACGGCATTGAAATTGGCGTTAATTGCTACTTTATATTTCTTCATACACCTGGAGCGCAGTGTGTATGTACCACGACCTAGTAGCAATTTCCGAGTTTTTAAGGCTAATTGAGCGTAGCTAGTAATTTGCAATGTATTTACGAAATACAAATTTTAAGAAAAAAAAAAAGAAAAAATAGTCTTTTTAGTACGCGTTAATTAGACCGGTCCGATTGCGATACAGTGAGCTAATTATTCACTGACGTTTGTGCTAATATTTTATTGAAACAAGGCGACGTGAAATTATGAAGAAATCATCTGGGTAAAAATTTACTTTTCTCCAATTAGCCTCTATCCTATTTCTTCGCGAATCTGTCCACGTAACTGCATTTGGTAAAGTAGCTTGAAGTGTAATTGGAACTTATCTCCACTTTGTTTTCTCATTTTAAGTGAGAGATTACGTCATAACGCAGTTTTTGTTTTTCATTCCATTGTACGAGTGGTAATTTTTGTTGAATGACTCATTTGAAAAACATGAGAAACACATGCCTTGTCTCGTTACCATCACCTGAAATAGTAACTCGAAAATAGAAATTCCAAAATCCATGAGGTTTCAGTTCTGAAGAAGTCAATTATCCTCATCATCATCACATTACGTATGAGGTACAATTTTACTTCAAATAATTTCGAGCTTCCACTGATAGAATTCTTCTTGAAATCCATTGGAAATATGATTAATATACCAATTAGTAGTTTGACTGAATAATGATTGTGTGCTTCTAAATTAGAAGTCTCGTCAAATTAACAATCTAATTGTATCAACTACACATCCAAAGATTATGCTTACAAACTGGTGATAACATAAATTAATTCGTCAACAATTAGTATCTGCAAACAATATTTATGAAACTCCCAGTCTCTCGTCTGCGACTGGGAACTAAAAAGCCCCTCTAATTCGCAAGTTTATATCACAAACTTCGGGGTCAAGTGTCCCAAACTTTCCCACATAGTAAATACATGACTAAGTTCTCAGATATCCTGTCCGACTAGATTTCCACGATCTCAACTTCCAGTTGCAAACGCTAGAAACTCCACCTCTCTATACATCCTCCGTAACAAACCCTCGTCTCTCCTCTTCCTCCCTTCGCCCTCGCGTTCCCCGTTCGAATTCGTTTGTATTAGTGAACGGTGAGCGCTAGGTAGTGGGTGGGCAGTCACCAAGTGCCGACGCGGTATAACCGCGGCGGAGTTTAACTCTTAGCCTGGCGCCGTACCGTCGCCCCCTTTCCTCTCTCCTCTCTCCTCTTTCCCCTCCTAGGGTATCGCCTCTCGACAATGCGTGCGGGAATATACCCAGAGCGAGAGAGATAGGGGAACCCCCGTCAATACGAGTCCGTGACAGAGTCGCGTAGCCTAGAACTCTATAGCCTCCACCCCTGTATTCGACCAACCCTTAGCCCCGCTTCTCCCGCGCCTCCCGTAGCCGCCGCTTCGTACTTCGGCAGCGGGACGGGCTACAAACGGCAGTGGGAGTGCAGCGACTCACACAGACACGTTGAGCGTGCCTCAGCCCTCCTTCGAGTCTTGGGTCGAGCGACGACGAACAAATTCAGTCAGTCTGTTGCCGTACGCACGTCGACGTAGATCGTGGTTCACTGACGCCGTCTTATTGAGGAAATCGCGCACGTTTTGAGATTGTTTCAACCGAATGATTGTTGTTTTATTTTTTTTCGAGAGACAAACAGACGATTTATATAGTGGATTATATACTGTGAATTATCGAAAAGGAATCGACTCTTTTATTATTCTATTATTCCCTTATCGCAAGTGACTTTTGGTGACACACCGCATTTGGATTATAAATTTAACGTGTGATTATAATAAGGTTATTGCTGTGCCATATTTTTGGAACGACGTTTTCTCATACGAATTTTCATAAGTTTCATCAACACACGCCGTTTGTGTCGATGTCAAGATGAACAACCACGTGGTGGAGACGACCTGCGAGCTTTCTGCCTTCATGAAAGGTAATTATCGACATTCTACCACTGATATATTAATCGACTCTGTTCATCGACTGTTTCTAAGTTCAGAATATCCTATTTTTTTTTAGCCTACATTCAATTAAACTCATAAATATTTTAAAAATTTTCGTCATTCAGTTTATGTACAACAAAACTCCGAAATTTTGCTGATGCAATAATCCGACGAGGTTTTTGCACACCGGCGAAGAGACCCGAGTGACTTTGGACTCGGATGCGGAATGCGCGTTATTTTCCGGAAGCCACGCTACACCGAGGCGTGCGACTGCGGCCGCAGTATCTCCGCGAATTTAACAATACTCAAGGAAACGCAGTACAGCGTGATTCAACAAATTCTCCATATTCAAAAAATCATCAAAATCCTATCCATCGAAAAATGGATTTTTTCAACAATCACTTGTCGTAAGGTTTCAGGCACACTGTTGATCCGATCACGACTCTCGACGTCTCATTTTCTTCGGAGAGCATACTTTCATCGTATGAATGAGGGAAATTGAAAAACAAAATTATTGGACCAAGTTATCGGCAAAAGAGTGACTATATTGTTGCTAAATTTCGATAACTGACCATAACTTATCACAGGATTTTTTTTTCTCAGTTTCCCTTATTCACATGACGAAGAATTGCTCTCCGAAGAAAATGAGACGACGAGAGACGTGATCGAATGAACCTTACAGACAAGTGATTTTTTAAAAAGTCAATCTTTCGATGTGTAATGAACTTCCATATTTGAAACAAAAATCGATCACAAACATCGATAACTTTGGAAAAAGAAAAACATGGATAAATCGATGCATGAATGTAAATGAGGAATTATTGCATTTATATAACCGATTTTTTCTTCTTCAAATATAGACATTATTTACATTATTTTTCACCTTCATTTGTCGTTCACGTCGATTGGAGCGATGTGATGTTAAGCTGTTGTTGGACCGTTGAATTGGAGGACACAAAAAAACCTTAGAAAAAACAGAAAAAAAACGAATCTCCCGATATTGAATTAAAAAAAAAAATTGGATATCGACACACTTGGCCAGAGTCTTAATCCCCTCGACTAACGAGATCTTCGATAAATACCGGCGGATCTCCCGATCACAGGCGGGCTTCTTGCGTTCAAAATCGTCTCGCAACTCGCGCGCCGGATTTGAGGGAGCGGCGGCGCCGGCGTGGGCCGATTTTACAGACTCGTATCTCTGATTACTGGACGCGAACTATTCTTCACGTCATCATAGTCGAGTGCATGGAGTCTGAATAGTTATTCTAAGCGCGTAGATTTACATAATTTCCGATAAAACGTCGATAAAACCTGGGATTACGGCCGAAAAAGATATTGCGCGGGAGTCTAGTAGAGTCGAGTTGCGACACCTTAGTCACGGTGCTGAATTTTATGTTTCCTGTTCATCTCGGTCAACACATAACGTTTAAGAGACCAGCGCGTCTGTGACTCTCTCATGACCGTCGAGAGAAAGACGCGGTGACGCTGATTGTGAGTAAGAAGGATCGTTCGATTCATTGACTCACTAAAATCGCGCGGGTGTTCCTCAGCAGCTGTTCTATTTTTTTAATTATTTCTCGTGACGAACTTAAACCGAGTTTACTTTTTCAAAGAGCTGTGGGTGTCTCGCTGCGGCCGTAACCCAATTCGCGAACCGGCAGTGAGTCAGTTTTAACAAATTGCGCAAATTTCATCGAACACACCAACGGGTGACCCGCGCGATTTTTTCGCACTGGGACGAAAAAAATCCCTATTATTCCCTGATTGAAATTCGGACGAATCAGCGGTTATTCATTCGAGTTTGTAATAAATACCGCTCTGAATCAACGGAGAAAGCTATTGATTTTCTAGAATACTTTTGCATTTATAATTTATAGAAATTTCGCTAATATTTCCATGGATCAAGATTTCCGCGTGAGAAAGCAGAAAATATCGGTGGGGACTTTCTATGCGTCATCATGAAAATTCTCGACTTTTTCCTGACCATTTATCAATTTCCCTGATTTTTCCACGACTTCCCTGATCATTTATCGAATTTCTTGTGACCATCATGACTATTAACTCGACTACATCAGTTGTACCGCGACATTCGATGCCCTCCGGGGTTCTATATGGAACAAAAAAAAAACACCTACGAGTCTATTTGTTGAAAGACAAGCTCGAGGACACCTGTATATTATCTGAAGATAAATAATACCCGGAACCATTGAGAAAGTACCTGCGAGTACGTCCGCAGGTGTGATTATTGAAATAATGAAAAATTCCCCATATCGTAGTTTCCTGAATTTATACCACAGTGATGAATCCATTGTTTGTCCGAGACCCGAGTCCCTGGGTCATTGTTTGACGGTTCGGTCATCCCACCTGGGGCGTCGTGGAAACACCTGCCTGGGTATCATCGTACCGCTTAAGGACCCAGTGTCAACAGGTTGACTCGCTGGTATAATTGAACGTTGATCCGTTTCGTTTCCTGTGAAAACTGGGCGATGAACAACGGGCCACGTCGCAGAGACCACCGCGTACTTACATCGTAGACGAGAAAGAAAAAAAAAATGAATGTTTCGCATTAATTACCGTCGAACGAGTGTCGTTATAATACCGACGATAATTAATTCATGCTTGACACAAGAAAGTCAGGCATGTGCGACTTCGTTATCAGAATTATTCAAGACGATCATAACGCACGGTGAATAAAGAAGCACCTGTCCCCCCCCCACCTGACTCGAGGTATTCTTTCATACGGAAATAACTGAGCATAAATTATTACGTAATTTGACCATTTTTACTCCACGATGCCCATCCTTATAGTTATCGCCTCCCATCGCGTCTATTTTCTTCGGCTACTTTTCGATTTATACAAAATTGTTAAATAAAAAATTATTACCAGGGTATAAAATCGTGTGAGAAATATTATCTTGATTTTTGTCTTGTTTCATTAGCCAATTCAAATATAATTTAACATAACAATCAAATAAATGAGTAGATAGAAATTGCGGTCGCGTGTTATGATCAGCTGTTCGCACCTACACTGTGTGAAATTATATCAGAGTGCATTCGAACTCGATGGTTATTTGTGTTTATATTGATAACAAATTTTTTATTTTTTTTTACGATCATTATTCCTAGAGTCGTTATCTCGATTGATAAACACGAGTTGTATTATACACTGATCGACGGGATTAACCGGGGAACATCACTTCGTTCAGAGTTCAGATTTGTTGGTGCAAAAAAAAAAAAAAAAAATGTAGAGAAAAAAAATTATCGTTATCTATTCCGAAGCTAATTACCCGCGGCTCTTACGTTGTATCATTAGTACCTGATGAAAAACACGAACCAATTACTCTTCGATCAACCGCGGCTTATCGCCGTGTCACGACTTGCTGCTAAAATCTTACGAGCTGTAAGCGATATCCGCCTTATCTTGACTGAGAAATCAGATTCGATAAAAACAATTGATCAAAACATCCTCGACGATATCAAGATCATCGTCGTTATCCCATCCTCTCAGACTCCGAAATATTATTTGAAACGAAAAAAAAGAAGAAGAAAGAAACGTGAAGCAATAATCGAGGCTCAAATCGGTGCGTCTGGTCGATTCTCTGACCCCGCGGGACTCGACGCCGCGATGCCGCGACTCGCGATGCCACAGCTGGTGACCGTCGCCTGGTTCCGTCTCTCTCGTTCTCGGCTGTTGACGGGATGGCCATTCGTACGACTCCCGGCTCCACTCGACCATCTGGCTAGCGCCATCCGCGGTCCCCTCTGGCCCTCCTCTCGTCATCGGCGTCCTCCTCCGCGACGCCGTCACCGTCGCGGGTCAGTGGTTCTCACGCCTCAACGATATCGGCTCTGCATACTCGCATCAGCGCGTGAAGAATTCGTTCGGACTTTTTTTCTCTCTCTCTCTCTTGTGGGATGATGAAGATATCGGAACGAGAAATTCGATTTTTTCTCGCCCACGCGCCAGAGTCTCTTGAAAACAAAATATCGGTGGTTATTTTCTGACCTGGCGCCAGAGGACGAAATAAAAAGAAAAAAAAATCGTAGATTTGATAATGAATGAATGAGGGAAAATTAAATGAGTGGTTCAAGAGATTTATGGAGTGCAGACAACGCTTCGTCGACAAACTCTCTCGCGTTTGTTCACTTCTTTTTTTTCTTCATCTTCTTACTCGGGGTTATCGCGCCGTTTAAGATATGCTCATGTCTTTTTTTTTTTTTTAAAGCGAGGGGTCTGTAGATCGTGGCATACTGGTTTTATTCGTTATCGATGTCATTAGCTGGTAGTTAATTGTCTCGTAGTTTCTTTACCCCGGAGCAATTACGCGTACCGCGCGATCGGGCTAGGATTAAAGAAATATTTCCCGGATGTACAGCATCGTCGAATTGCGCAATGGGGACGACCATAAAAATTCTATCTTCCTCTTTGTTCATAATCTAACAGTATATTCAAATTTATACACCGCGGGATACTCCGTGCGGTCACGGTTGATTAAAAAATTATTCGTTCGATTAATTAGGGAAGATTGTGTGTAACGGAGGCCATGACGACACGCGCTCAATAGCTGATGAGTATTGCATTAATTACGTTATCTCGTACGCAGTGTTTATTAGACAGGCAAGAAGAACGTCGCAGCACGCGCGGCTATCAGATTACAATTATTATTCCTTCTCTTGAAACGCCGCGAATCTCTGAACCCCCAACCTTCGACGAAGATAACGTTATCGGTTGGTAGTAGATTCAACCGAATCACGACCTGGCACAGTGTCTCTATTATCGTAGGGGATCGAACAGATGCGCGATATCAGAGTTTTTGGTATACGAAAGCGAGCCGATATGTCGCTGCAGGGTTGATCGGAACCAGGTGTCAACGCGGCGATTCTCTTATCCTCGACATCCGGTATGAATATAAATTTAATCGCATTCTATTTCCTGTACAGAGATTTCTGACAGCTGCAGCTGCTGACTAACCATAACGCGAACCAGAGCGAAACGCGCGCTTCGCTGCGTACGGAGAAAAAAAAATTCTATCGTTTGCTAAACGGTCACCGATACTGATGCTGGGCTGGAGCCGATAACTCGACCCCGACTGGTCAAGAAACGCATCGTCCGGTGATAATGCCGCTGGCGCCTGGAGCCAGACGTAACACCTCCCTCGCACGCATCTCTGTATAATTAATCGTATTCACACGGTCCGTTGACCGTGATTTAATTTTTTGTTACCGATCAGAGGTTCGTTTCAATTAATAATTACGCGGGGTTTAGACGGAAGCTAGAAACAGTTGTATGATAAATAAATAAGAAAACCGCGATCCATGTAGGGTGACGGTATCGCAGGGTCAAGCGACGCGATCTGCGACGTCTGCGTCGGGGTCCAGGTAAGGCAATGAGAGAAGAGTCGGCTCCGAGTCGTTGGCGCCAGCACCATGTGGCGGACTGGGAGACCGTCGCCAATCTGTAATCAAGAAACCTGAAGCCCGCGACATGGCCATATAGGCATCGCTCGGTAGCCGCGGCGTCGCCCTGGGGGCACTGATATAAATTGTTGTCTCGCTGATCAATGCGACGCTGGCACCCATATGGACTGCCGATACGATATCACATCAGCGAACGCCGCGAGGAGCCGTAGGTGCAGGAATAGAATGGAACCAAAAAACCGTGATATTATAATCGACCGGCAGGATGCTCAACGCCAGATGGTCGTTGAGCGCCCCGATGACGCACTCGCCTCGTAGAAAACATCTCGACGAAGTGATTCCGCCCACGCGACGAAAACGAGGACCGCGCGTGGATACTAAACATATAGTCCTCTACTCTCGCGCACGTGTCTCTTATGCTCTTGTGTTTCTCCATAAGCCGCGAGAGAACACCAAAGGAATTTTATACCCCCGATATTACTGCGCCGGAAAAGAATTAGAAATTCAATCGATTATTGCGCATTAATTAACGTTATCGAGCACTAGCACGAAAGAAACGGTAGCGTTAGTGCATTGCATCAACTTTCTTCACGATCCTGAGTATTAATTTGTTTCTTCTTTTTTGATTACAGCTGGCGTTATGTCCGCCTCTGAAAGAGACGCCGGGTTCTGCAGCGGCGGAGACGAGGATGACATGTCCGGTCTTCACTCGCCGAGCGCGTCCGAAGACAGCGTCGAGGTCCAAGTGACGCCGATATCCCTGAGGAACAAGAGGAAGCTAGCGGAGCCCCGGAAGATACAAGAACCGTGCACAGCGCCGTTGAAGAAGCGACGCTTCGAGCAGGTCGAGGTCTCCGTCGACGAGGAATCGAGACCGGCCGGATGTCCGTCGCCGAGTCCATTCCGACCCTGGAGTACGTCGACGGCGAAGAACCAGTCCGAAACAAAGTCTCCGAGTGCGGAAAAAAACCCGACGCTGGACGAAGAGACGCGAAGAAGACACGAAGCCAGATTCCAAGAGGAAGTCCTCCTCAGACTGAGGGAATCAGACTCACCTCCTTCGGACTCGATTCACCCCAGACGCAACAGCCTACAGAGGTTCGAGCCCCCGGTTCCAGCCGCGTCGGTGCCGGAAGTCCAGTCGACGAGACTGCAGGAGGAGCCCCTCGCCCTGGTCCTCAGAGGCGAGGTTCCTCGCGTTCCCGAACACCCTGGGGTCAGCGGGACCTTCGAGAGGCAGAGCTTCGGCCTGGACCACGGCCTCCAGCACTCGTCGGACGGGCATGGGAGATCGTCGTCGCAGAGCGGACAGCAGAGGAACTACAAGAACATGACGAGAGAACGCAGGATAGAAGCGAACGCGAGGGAGAGGACGAGGGTGCATACGATAAGCGCGGCCTTTGATACCCTGAGACGCGCGATTCCCGCCTACTCGCACAATCAAAAGCTTTCGAAACTGTCGGTTTTGAGGATCGCCTGCAGCTACATAATGACACTTAGCAAGATCGCGAACACCCCGGAGGGAGACGGCGCCACGAGTCAGGAACTTGGGGCGTGTGTTGATCTGGTGTCTCGCACTATCCAGACGGAGGGTAAATTGCGGAAGAAGAAAGACGAGTAGTAAGAAAGGGAAAATTTGATACGACAGATTCAAAAGTGATATATATACGTGAAAAATTTCTTTATTGATCATTTTTCTTTAATTACTATTAATATTATGATTATTACCTGACTTCTTACTCAATGATGCTCAAATGCTGTGCTCGCCAACGATGAATTAGCCGTTAAGTTAGATTATTAAGACTTGCCAGACACCGTTGACAATAAAACATTCATATTTTTTTTTCATTAGGGTTACGATAACGATCGAAGATAATGTTAGTATTTGTAAAATTGGATTAGGGCGTCACAGGCGATATCCTGCCAATATAGAAATATCGACGTTAAACCCATCGATCTTACTACATCGACGTTGAGGTGTCGCGTAATGCGAGATCCCAAAATCCCTGCTCATCGGTCAATTGATTAAGAATCAGAATAATAATAATTCTTATCAAATCGATGAAATAGTTTCATATTATTCGGACCTAGTCTTTTTCTTTCACACCGTTACGATAATTTCGATGACATAAAATTTGATTTTTCCTTTTTTTCTCATGAGACCAATGATTTACTCATTGTCGTAATTTGAAATCCGCACTTACGGAGCGTCCAGCTTCTTTTGATCAACTGATCCGTCAAATTTTATTCGGTGACGAAAAAAAAAAATTGGTGTTTGTGAATAATAATCGCGTCGATGTAGAAATGTATCGTTTTTGTTTGCGAGAGAAATATGTGAACGGAATGAAAATGAATAAAATAAAAAATAAAAAATCTCAGCTCCTGTATCTCGGCGGTTACCATCGCCTGCTCGATGGTGATCCTATAATAATAAATTCATAAACATAGTATATTTGTACATATAGGTATAAACTACCGGAGATTTTATAATTGATGGATGGTACTCTGGTTCGTGTGTGTCCAGATCGAAATCGCAGTCGCGGTTAGGTAATAATATTGTATATATATATATATATAATGCTTCCAAAATTAGTCAACGACTGAATGCTGAGTACAAAACTGTGGCGCCGTTGTAAATATTGAAATAATATAAGAATAAAAACTAGAAGTAAATGAAGAAAACAAAAAATAATTATGTAAATATAATTTTAATTTCAATAATGTCGTTAATGAAGAAGAATAAGGAGAAAAAAAAACACATTGAATATAATGTAAATATGAATAAATCGCCATAATAGCCTTTATCGATATAAACAAATATATATATATATATAAATATATATGTACCTATATATTAATTTTTAGTTAATATTATTGTACGATGATAATACGAAATGTGACAGAAAAGATGATAGGGATTAAAAAAAAAAAAAGGCATTGTTGTGTAAATGATGTATGATGTATATTTGCTCGCGGCGGTAAAAATGCTTCCGCTGCATGTCCGGTATGTACCTTTTTACATTATAAGAGAACCTCGATTTGAATGAAAGTTCAATTAAAAATCAATTCAAAAACTAAACTAATCGTTAGTCATTTTTATACCTATCGCTCCTCCCTCTCCGATATACGATCATTTAATAGTCGATTAGGCTTCGGATAATCGCCTCGAGGACTTCATCGCGTGTTTCGATCTCTCATTCCGAAAGATCCACTCCTCGCCTCGGGACTAGTTCGAATGCCGTATTGGACCAAGTCACGTATACAAAAGAAATAAATTATCGGGAATAACAATTATAGATACATCACATGTGCAGAGTGTGTACAACTCGCAAATATTTATCCGCGATAAGACGCATCACGCCACTGTCTCGTAATTCTCTCGTATTGTTAGTGCACCGATAAAAGTGCAACGTTGTGTAATATTCGCTCGGATCTACGCAATTCCGCTCCAGAAAGGTAGTCATTTTACAGAGGAAGAAGGGTAACTCGAAGAGATAAGATATACAGAGTCACAAGTTATTTTGATGAAAACGCAGATTGTTACCGCGTTTGCTCAGATGTCGTTGAACGACAGTGACTGCGTTTTCATTTCTCTAGCCTTCTTATCTATACGCTGTGAAAAAAAAATTATGAGATTAATTCAATTTCAGGTAGAATTACATAAGAATTACCGGTTCTGTACATCAACCACCTCGCGAATGTAGGTCGGCTTATGAAGTTCACCTGTTGCTTTCAGCGTGGGTGTTAATTCCCATTTATGTGAGAAAGTTTTTGCGCAAATCTTCGATCTATTCGACACATTGATGTCGCGTGTCTAGTGGCAGAAGATCGTAAGCGCCTTTATGCGAGTTTTTGCCGTTTTTAATGGCAGAAGGGTGAACAATTTTTCTCTTTTGGATTTCGACAGAGAACGTTCGAATATGTTCAGAAAAGATGAGATTGAAAAGCAGGTCGTCTAATTGCAGAAGGTCGTATGTACATACTGGCGGATACGACTTTTCGTTACTAACTTGAAGAAAAAAAAGTATGTTGACTAATTGCATAAGGACGTATCAAAAAAAAAAGAAAAAGAAAGAAAAAAGTAATTCACGTTTTCACATCAGAAACATCAGAAACGCGAAGATCTATTGAATCAGTGCCATTGTACACGAAATAAATTTGCAAAATGGGAAAAAGTATATTTTTCTCTGTTTTTTTAGTTCCATTTCGTGTGAAAGTAATGAAAATGCATAAATGAATTGAAATTCACGTTTTCTAAGTTACCCGGAAATATCGTCATTTTTTTTTTGGGTACGACCTTTTGCGCTCAAGTTTTTCATTTTCTAATTTCAATAGATCTATATACGTATTTTACGTTTCCAAAGCGAATCCAAAAAAAAAAAAAAAAAATTGTTCGCCCTTCTGCCACCAAAATCGCATTTTTAGCGCTTACGACCTTCTGTCATTAGACACGCGATATCGTTACAGACCCTCGAACGACCTGGAAAATTTGTCTACTCAGCTTTCGGATATTACGGAAGATAAACGTACTCCGAGTTTAAGACAATAAAGCGAGAGACTCGCTAGACTATGAAACTAGCGTTGTGCAAACTTTGTTATCGGTCAGACACACAGTATCGTCAAGGTAGGTGCGAAGCATTGCTGATCACCGTCTCCGCTTGCAGAAGTTAAAATTTACTTTTCACCTCGATTATGGAATCTCGGGATTCGAACTCGTCACGTAATAAACTTCGCGTTGACATTTATAATTCGGAGAGAAGCTCGGACTCTGAAGATGACTTTTACGAGGCGGCATTGGCCGCGTGCGAAAACCCGGAGGATAGACGTTTTGAAATATTCTTCGGCTGACTATATTTTTTCGTCAATTTTCGAGGTCGTTGAAAGCGTACTACAGTTCGGTTCGAGTATTATTCCCCGGAGAGGAAACCGACGTCAACGTTTAGTCCGCAAGTATCTAATAATATTTTTCCGGTACACGGGTTACGCGGCCTTCGCACAGAGTGACAGCCAAGAACGCAGCATCCCGAAACGCCTTGACTTACTGTTAGCGTCAATTGCTTTGCTCTTACAGATCTCGACGACAGTCTTACGAGTCGTGGGATTTGAGGTATTCGCGTAGTTGGACCGACAAGAAACTGGAAACTCTGTAAAAGGTCTTTCAGAGACGTTCCCTCAGCCTTGTTAACGTGTCAAATACGCATCTAGTGTGTATCAGTACGAGTTATACCCACCCAGACTGAGTCTTTTCAAGATTTGCAAATTTACACAACCTCGCTAACCACGAGTTTGTGTCATCAAACTTTAGGCTGTACACAAGATCGTTAATTACCATTTGCTCGAATGGCCTCTACATAGTGACCGTTAGCGGTTAGCTAACAGCTATCAACGCCCACGTTCTAATTGAAAGCCTACACCTATTTAGAGACTAATTGAGATATTGCGCGGGCGAAAAAAAAACCACATGGGCAAAAATATCCCTGCTGATACCGCAAACGACGATATTATCACAGGTGGAGAAGAAAAATACACGGATTGAGTGCCCTCAAATTTAGAAATTCCATTCAAACGTCGAAGCTATTTTGAGCCGTGAATATACGCGGATGCTTCCACGAATCACCCAAGACTATATCGACTCGATAATTAGGGTCAGTATCAGGTGTTCCTCTTCATCTGGCATCCGCGAAATCTCGCTATATATACACAAAACTGTTAACTTTTGTATATATTTTTCGCAGTGAGCGGCATTTGACCTCTTCGTCTTCTATAGCCACCTACGATGGATGATTTAAGGGTGTACACTGTACAGGCCATACAATCTCAACCAAAAGTGAGTCTCGTCGTCAATATTGAGTACTTGGAGATGAGATAAAAATCGGAAAAAAATCAACCACAATCAAGATGATAAGAGTATTCATTTTCAATAATAATAATGCCCAAAAGTTATCAACAAATTGTGTAAACAAATCATTGTTTAACAAATTTCCTGGTGACGTTATTTTTTTTTCATGTCAAAGGAATTCGTTAATCTTTCTGAATACACATGAATTTTTTCAGAATTTTGTCACTTTTTTTAAATTTCCGTTTTCGGAAATTTCTAAAGGCTGTATTTACAAAACTATTAGTTCCACGCTCCGAAAATTTCGGAATTGTAATCTACATCGTTTCCACAATAACATATCAACAATTCAGATTTTTTTTCTCCATTTTTCAAAATCGAAAACGGAAATTAAAAAAAAGTGACAAAATTCTGAAACAATTCATGTGTATTCAGGAAGATTAACGAATTTATTTGACATGAAAAAAAATAACGTCACCAGGAAATTTGTTAAACAATGATTTTTTTAAACAATTTGTTGATAACTTTTGGGCATTATTATTATTGAAAATGAATACTTTTATCATCTTGATTGTGGTTGATTTTTTTCCGATTTTTATCTCATCTCGAAGTACTCAATATTGACGACGAGACTCACTTTTGGTTGAGATTGTATGGCCTGTACATCCTTAACGTCCCGCGGTCAGTTTCAAGGAAATTCTTCCAAATTCCAGAATAAAGTCAAATTCTTAACAGTTGGATTCAAATCATGAACCAAATTGTCAATTCAAACAACGAATCGCTTCGATTCGATGGAATTGTAGAAGAAGACCGTGGATAGAATTATGTTCAACAGATGCATGCTATTCGGTTGTGATTACAGCCTAATGATAGCGATTGAGTGGCAGCTGTTTAGCACGAGAGTGAATTGCCTTAGAAAATAATGAGCCTTTGGTAGGTTTTTTTTTCTTTCATCGTTTTCTACAGTGCGGAGTGGCGTTCGACACCTTTTTGCTCTTTGCTCTTTGCTGCAGAGCTGACGCGTTGAGACGATGTGGTCCTGTTTGGCGGCAGGTGGCAACGATTCGTATTATAGATATAATATGATGTATACGTATAGAGAGGCGAACTACGCAACATCCCGGAGATAACTGGATCTGAACGAAAGAGAGAGAGAGATATTCGACGTCGAATTTCTTCGAAATAATGAAGATGGGATGCGAAAGTATTCGGCGTATTTAATGAACAGCTGCCCCTGTTGGTCTTGAACAAATTTACCCTTGCAGTCAAGGCGCAATTGCATTACTTCCGATGCGCGGTGAGGAAAACCGAACCGCTGCACCGATGATATCCGGCTGTGGTACGATACACGTAATGCGTCAATTAGACAGATGCGCTTTGCGGACTTGTGCCAGAATGACAAACTCACGCAGATGTTCGTCCCCGATAACGAGAGTTTCTTTGACGTGTATTATACCCACGCACGCGTTCCTCTTTCGGTGCCTTAAAGTCTCTCATATTCGCTTACCCGCTCGTATTTGGCCCGCATAACACGACTCTCAAGACTCGTTCTTGGTTTATTATACTAACTTTTATCAGATCCGGAGACGCCGACTCGGCCCCGACGCCGAATTAAAATTCTCTCCTGTTCACAATTTCTTTTTTTTTTTCTTTCTTACTTCTTTTCAATTCTTTATCCCCTCTTTCGTTTTGTCAAATTATTTTCACATACTTTTATCCGCATACGCATCTAAACTCACCGCACGCGATATTCTATACAGGTTTGTCGCTCTTTGCTCAGGCTTCGTTCAATTCCGTATTCGTATTCCTATTTTCACCCCAATTCCATCAGCACCGCTTTTAGTCATTTGATTTGATCAATTATCGTTTTCTATGTACGTACGATATCGAAGGACTCCGGGCAGGAGATTGACCGAGATAAACAGCGGATATTTAGCAATATCACGCGATCACCATGTGAGTTAGGTAACCCTCGGTGTAATTAAAAAGCGATTTCCCACCGTGAATAGTAACGCATGCGATAGTCACGGACGATATGAAGAATTTATTATTCCGGAATGATATAAAATTCCTCGAGAATCGACATGGCGATGTATGTAGCTTCATCTGAGTCGAGAAATAGTGGGATAAAATTACCCATCAATTACGGTTTCCTGGTTGGATTCCCTG
Source organism: Euura saliciscinereae (assembly GCA_018420115.1). Lineage (NCBI taxonomy): Eukaryota > Metazoa > Arthropoda > Insecta > Hymenoptera > Tenthredinidae > Euura > Euura saliciscinereae. The sequence continues at coordinate 158,180 of JAFFZH010013432.1, forward strand.
GTCATAATCTATGTGGGTGTCACGCGGGATGATTCACCGTCCTTGGACATCAAGTCGGCTGTAAACCAGCCAGTAATGCGTCAAGTATCACTACAGGAATTCAAATCGTAAGAAAGCATAAGATTCTTCTTTACCACGATACACAGAAATTGATATTCCGGTTAAACCCGATCCTGAATTTCGATGAAAGGAGGATAAAAATATTCCTGCATCTGCATACGTTGTTTCTTCTTTCTTTCCCAGTTTTCTTGTCCGGAAAAAAGATTCACTCTCCGAGGATTCAACGTCTCAGTTTTCCCAATCCCCTCGATGATTGTTTTCTACAGCTGCCCTCACATCCCGTCAAGTCGCTAAGTTTATAATGTTGATTAATCTTCTAAAAATAACTTGAAAAAAACGATCGCCAGTTCAGCGTTTAGAGAGTTTCAACGTCTCCGACTAATTTACGCGGTGCCAGATACCACCAAGATATTCAAATCTCTTGGTCAATTTGTCACTACCTCTACAACCAGAGATTCAAATCTTCCAAACATCTTTTCAAGTGCTAAAAACAAGCGAATTCATAGACTCAGAGCCATCGAATTAGGGTCTGTGAATCGTTGACTGGCCAGGTGCTCAGCCTGAGGGATACCTTAGCCGATATTTCCTCTGCATGCTCGTGAGGGTGAACATCCCGAGTGTTCAGGGAGCATTTAAACGGCGGAAACACGGGCGAAAAAATCTGTGCGCGGTGATTAAACCTACGGTATAATATTCCTGCAGACTGGCTCCAGTTTCAAATCACGGAAGCGCATAATAGAATGATTATTTATATCAGGAGACACGCGCACCTCGGTATCGCAGCTGTCTGATACATCCGAGTTCGCGGTTCGCGGTTCGCGGTTCACCTCACCGTTTGGTGGAAGCTCTTCCAATTAGTGAGCGAGTCCGTGTGTACGAACGTCGGTAATTGCGACGTGTCTACCGAGCAATTAGCCTTGCCCGATATGCGACCAAAAGTCCGTCGGAGATGGAGAAGAGAAACCTTGATTTCTGCAAATGGTGAGGGAAATTTAAACGGATTTTGCAACTGTGGTTATGTGCTTGAATCGCAAAGTGTTTACTGATTAGCTGAGGCCCACTGTGCACCGCGGCTCGTTGACTGAGACAATTAGAGGGTATTATAACCGCGGTGAATTTACTGGGAGTAATAACACTCGACGTCTATGTAAATCAATTTTCTCGTTCAGCTCATGGCGCGGAACGTTCGTCAAAAACTGGGTTAGAATCGATAGATCTACGGAATTATGTGATATGGGAAAGTTCCGCGGGATTGTAGGACACGCAGAGCGAACGAGTCCGCTCGGTTTAATCTATTATTAATGTACGATTGGTTCGTTCCTCGGGATCAACGAAGCTACGAGTATCTAGCGGTAGAAAAATTTGATGAAAAAGTGGAAAAACTCGCTCCCTGATCGTTAAATTGATTGAGTCTAACCCGAGTTTAATACACCGCGGCAATGCAACGGCACCGGCGGAAAAGATCATGGGAAATCAAGTAATTGCTGTCAGAATCGATCTTATGGAATTAGACGAGTTTGTTAATGCTCGTTGACGTCACCCTTTCAATTCGCCGGCAGTTCTCGCCGAGCTGATCAATTCCTCGATACCTACTTTTGATAGATGTCGAGCTGTTATACGTATCAGTATTTTATCGTCGGACTCACGAGCCCCGGAGCCATGGGAGCTGACGGCATAAGAAATCGCGACATTATCGGACGTAAAATTCCCTCGGTGTTTTAGGGCGCCATTCGACTGACCATATACACCCGAACCCTAACTACATACCCCGGATACTTACTCGGGCCATTTTTAGCCACGTCAAAGGACGCCACCCTTACTCACATCGATACTCTCGAGATAATAAACTGACCGACGGTACGCACCTGACGTAAGTGCGCCCAGGTTTTTGGTGACGCTCACTTTTTATCAACCCCTCGTACACCGCATGCCCGAGATACGGACGGAATATCAATTCTCAGATAGCAGCTCGGCAGCGACTGCAGCAGGCGCAAGTATGTTTAATGTCAGACAGAGGTTGCAGAATTGGCGCCCAACCCGATGTTCGAGGATGACAATATTTAACCTCCCAATTTTTCAAGAAAGTTAGTTACAGGTTAGATCGAGGGCCACTAAAAATACAGGGTGGCATCCCGTCTGGAAAACCGGGAAATGTCGGGGAAATCTTATTGGTTGGTCGGGGAATTTCATAAAATCCACGGATTAAAAAAAATATTGGCCATGAAATAGATGCTATCACTATCATAATTTTTCTCTGCTTCTTCTCGACGATTTTAGATGAATATACTTATACATATTAGCATTTTCAGTTCACGCATGAACTAGTTGATAACAATTTTTAGCGGTTTCTGCTCAAATCGTACATCAAAATGTCAGATAAAAATGACAATATCAGTCATGGAAAACCGGGATGTGTCAGGGAATTCTGTGAGTCTGACTAATTCCTGATTTTCCAGGTTTTCCCTGACCGGCAGTGACTCTGAAGTGGTCATAACGAAAATTGTCACGATGTAAATAGCCACCATGATTAGATGGTCACCATGAAACTGTTCATCCACAAAGTGGCTTCAAGACAACCAGGACAAAAAACTCTTTTTGATTGGCTGTGACACGTCAGCCTGACGTATTATCGAATAGAAATCTCCTATCACTGGATGGGGAGGCATGGGGTTTTCACAGACGACGCTAGATGGCGGGTTTGTCATAGTGAACAGTGACGTCACAGCGAACGTTGACATTATTGACACTTTCGTCCCACTTTTTATCGGTTTGTTGTTAAAGTTGATGTTTGCAACGGGAAAAAGAGTCAGAGAGGGTGTGGATCGTGGGGAGAGTATACGCGATCTCTCGAATTCGGAAAGAACGTAAGTAACTTTGTGGAGTAATTTTTCGCTGTCAGTAAGTGATGAATATGCAAGGGTTGAGAGGTGATGTGGCCAGTCTTGAATAATCGCCTCCGGTGCGGTAATGGCGATAAAGAAATATCGCACAACGAGGCAGGTGATTCGTGCTGCTCGCGTTCACGGAAGCGACTGGCAATTGGGAGGCCATGTACCGCGGGTAGACAGTTGCTTGTAACCTGCACGTAGACATGCTCGGCTCTGCCAATTAACGACACCAATTTTCAACGATCGTGGTGCTGAACTGAAATTCTCAGACCAGGTGATCACTTTGCGCTAGCGTTGATAACCGCTTACGAGATCAAAGATTCCGAACGGAGAATCAAATATTTCCAAAATTGCACCTAGTTGAGATCAGAATATCATTTCTGATTCAATTTTGGGTCTATCGAGCCGCAATTTTCACCGATTTCGCCGCAAATCGCTGCGAACTTTTGAATTCGTGCACGATTTGGTTTTGAGATTGTAAAGTAATTGGAGGAAAGTTCCTCTTTTTTCATCTCTCGTGCGAAATAATTAAGCGAAGGCAGCGCGTGATGTGATGCGAGACGCGGAGGCCTGGGAAGTGTTTCTTTTTCTGTTGGAACGGGAATCCTTGTAAGGTCCTGGTATCGCGAAGTGGTGTAAAGTAGCGTCGGGTATTTCGTAGCAAAGATTCCGATCTCTAGTCAAATCCTCGTTTGTAAACAAAATGCATTCGCTCGCCGCGATGATACGTGCCGGGTTTTTGTCCACCGTGTAACAGAAGCGGTGGTCTTCGAAGATGGTGGATACGTGAGACGCCGCGCTGTTGTTATACGTGTCTCGGTTAGGTTTTGCGCCGTCGCCGACGACGCGGTCTCGAGAAGTCGGGTCCGCGCGGCGCCAGAACTTGCCCACCACTCAGCAGCCGGTCGCGTAAAACGAGGAGATCCTATCCCCCCACCTTTTATTTATTTTTTATCTCTCAACTTCTTGGGAACCCCCTTTGACATCCACTCGTGTTCCAGTTTGCCACAATGCGGTACAAACTATGCGACAAATGAAGGGAAAATTCTCGAAAATTGACCTGATGAGCATCAGCAGATTGTAAAGTTGATTGAGACGCTGGAATCACAATCAGTGTATATCTTTAATTGGGTCATAAAATGAGGAAGAAGCAGCCTCGCTTTTAGCACGCGTCATTGGGATGGAACGAAGCCAGGATTTTCAGTACGTGACTCCGTGAATCCTATCAGCAAAGCGTGTGTTTGGAATTTTTGTGTACAATTTATTCTCGCACCGGCTGTACTTGCCTCGGTTAATTCGTAACGCGTGCAATTATAAATTTAACCGTTTAATTCCTCCAGGGACTGTTCCGGCTCGAGGAGAAAGATTCTCGAAACTGACCGTTTGGCATATTAAAGCTACCCTCCACCCCACGTCCCGAGGGATGCTTCAAGCCCTCATGATCCATCGCACGTTTTTACAGAACCTGACGTTTGGGATTTTGGGGGATTAAAAAAGATTAGTTGTTCTTCGAGCGAGCCAACGAGTTACCGAGGTATTCGCAGTCCTTTAAAGGATGTACCGAACGAACTGAATTAGGCAAGAATCTGGGGGTCACACGTATAAGATAGGAGTGAAATATACATCATATGAATATCATAACTCAGATACTCGTTTCTAGATACCATCAAACACTGTATTACATTATAGGTAAGCGTAACGTGGATAGTTCTACCAGTTAAAGAGGTAGGCGTGTTTCATTAGTCGAACACCTCGTAAATAATCCAACAGTTAATTAGAATTCTACCTGGCTAATTACAACAAGTTTAAGAGCGAAGATTAAAATTCTCTTACAATTTAAAATTAATCGAAAGAAATGAATCAACTTTAATATGTGATCGCGATTCCAGATAACCAGATCTCCACACTTTTTACATCACTTGGCAAGGGCTGACAGATCCCAATACATCAACTTCTCTCTCACTCTCTCCAAACTACAAGTATCTCTTCTTTTTATTTTTCATCGATCAATCGCAAGCGGAATGTTCAATTTATTCCTCTTCCACCGGACGATTTTCTTCAAATAAAGATCAGACCGGACGAAAGAGCGAATGTCGGGTGAAAAAATGACTCTTGTATCGAATTTGCGTTATGCTTTTAGCTGGCTTTCATTGATCCGGGTTCCCCAGCATCTCTTTAATCTTTCCGTGTTTGCTCGCACCCGATTCGAGTTAATTTGCGGTACATCGGAGAGTCCTCATTACGGTAGGTAATTACGGGCTGCCCACCGGTCGACCAATCGTTCGCTTACATCTCGACGTGGCGATCGGTCGTTCGCTCTTGGATCCCGCTGGTGCTACCGGTTTTCGACGCTGCTGCGTGAGCATTCGGGAGGCTCGTTATTTTCGTTATTCTTCCACTTCGAGCCAATCCGTCCCATTCCATTTTGGCTGGATTAAACATCGCGCCAACCACCGGCTAGGGCTGGTCGATCATTGGCGAGTAATTACCAACCGAGACGACGACGAGGACGCCTACAGCACCGCGTGAGACGGTGTAGATGAAAAGACGCGTTATCTTACGGCTATCAAGTACCTGCCTAGACTCGACACGAAGAGTTAACCGCTCGAGTCGACTCGACTATGAGGAAAAAAGTTGAACGCTGCAGCCCCACCGTATATCCACTTCGTGTGTCGAAGAGGCATGTGTGGATGGCTACTGTGCCCGCGCTACCGGTTTCAGGCTTAGGCTCACCGACGCAACGAGATCGCCCCCACGTCTCGAACTCCTAGCTGAATGCCAGCGAGAAGGATCGGTTCTACTGCAGGCTTTGTGGTTTGAGGATTGTTAACGCGAATAATTGCGAGTCCGCTGACGATTGGGGCGTTCGTGTTATCCCTCATGGTGATATGATCGAACAGCGGAACTCGTTACAGACACGCCACAGTGGAATCGGGCGTGCATTTGACGATGGGCACGCGACGATCTTTCAGCCAACAATGATAGTCGTTTTGAAGATACGCAGAGACACGCGAACCTGATTGCAGCGCCTCATGTTTAAGTGGTTCTTCGCTGATCGTGAGCTAAGACAAGGCACCTGCTGAAAATGCAGGTGCATCCGATCCTCTATACAACCGGCTTAATTTTTGGTGGCTGCGTACCTTGCATAATAATTAGCAGTGGTTTGGGGAGGAATAAAAAATAAGAAAAATGAACAAACTGAATTTCGCGGTCAACGATCATCCCGTAACCCTGAACCGTCACCTGTTTCAGAACCTGCGAGTGGATAATTGTGAAACACATCCCGAGCGTGAAAATGTGGGAAGATTACGATTATAATCTAACAAGATTCTGCAGCAAAGTTGTTGAGTAGGTATATGCAGTCCCGATATTCTAAGTAAAAATAATCGGATCCAACGCGAGTCCGAGAGAGTTCGCTGTAACGTTCGCCTTGTAAATCAAGGCGATTGTCTAGGTCTTTTATTCCGTCTCCGCAGCGGTAGTTGTTTACTGGCGGTTGGCGCGGCTGGCGCCGGGGTTCTGAACGCTTTTCTGAAGCGGTTGTGTGCCTGTGCAGGAGTCGTGGGGCCGCGGTGGCGTCTGATCGAGATACGCTTCTCCACCGAGAGACCAAGCCGGCCCCGGACTGACTTCGTTCTTCCTTATTAGACGGGGGTCTCTAGGCGGGTGTTCGAGCGGTCGTTACTTTCAGAGATGTGAAGATGCGAGATTCTGGAAGATGCGTATGCTACACAGACACTCTGTCCATACTCTCTTGTGTTGCATCTCCAGAACAGAAACGGATGAAAAACATCCTCAATTTTCATCCAACATCCGAATGATCAGCTTCTCATATATTGTCACCAATTAGTAAAACGTTTCACCATCGAGCATAAGCTCATTCGATTTTATGGTCCAGTCTGAGTGCTGAGGTGGAGAAGTTCTCAAAATTAGCTGCTGGGAAAGAGTTCTGATACGATTTCGATAAGTCGAACTATACCGTCTCGTTACACGCGCCGCACCCGAGTGTTTGAAATAAGACCGAGAAAAATTAAGATTAGTAGAACTCTCAGGCCTCCTTATCGGTTCCGAAGAGCGTGGTAACTCCCGGTCTACCACGAGACAAATGGGTTAATAAAAGTGGACTACAGTGTATAAACATGTTACGCTATCGAATGATCGATCAAGGCCCGAAGCGGAGGAAATTCTCTCGATTTACTCCTCACGGACATCGGTGCTGGATCAGATTCTCTTCTATGAGAAGCTCGAGGATATTTTCTACCTTCGGGAGAAGTTGGTGGCGATTCGTTGAACGAAAGTTCCGACTTGATCAGTCATCGGGTGACTTGCACCGGATGAGAAGAGCCGGATTTAACGAAACTCGACTCGCCTCGTTACCCGATGCTGTCCACTATGAACTGGACCTCTAGAGCTGCCTAGCGCCGCGATGCAACGTATATCAACCCGGACCAGACTTCTTGCTTAACTCCTCATTAAGAGAAACAAATTCCCGGTCGCTGCAGGCCGAGCTCCGTGTCCAGGTCCAGGTCCAGGTCGTAAAACCGAAACGGTTGCCTCGAAGACGCTGCAGGAACAACCGCTTCGGAAAATAAAACTGGTGGTTACAATTTCGAGCGAGACTGGGCATCAGCCACGCGTACGAGAAGACGGTCGTCATTAGGACTATGACGAGTAGACAGACAGCAGTTTCAGGAAATATTGACCACTCTGGAAGCAGCAACTAATTTCATCCTGATTAATTGACGCTCGCCTTTCGAGGACTGCTGCTGCTACCAGCTGTGACACAAATTTGTGCGAGTCAAGCATCCCGGACCGTTTGGACGTCGTATGATGCCTCATCGCAATTTGCATGCAAACAAACTGCCTCCTCTGAACCGAGCCGACATTGCATGCCATCAAGTCCGTGGATCGGTTCGGTTGATGCCATAAAGCGGATTTCACATGGAGCGTGATTGAGGAGAGGCGTTGACCGTTGACCAAAAAGGACCAAAACCTACACGCGGTTTGCGCCGAACTAATTAGAACGTTTCGCGTGGGCCGCCTCGGGGTCGAGACTTTTTTCCATCAAAGTTGATTCTCGTTTTTGGTTATGAGCCAGACCCACTCCCATCTCCCTACGGCACGGGCAGGCCTTCCGCTCCGTCGTGATCACCTCTGACCTCAGAAAGTAAGACGCTGGCGTTTTGGTACCATTCACAGCCGCGGGCCTGATTTCACGGCGGTAACAGTGGGGTGTATATTTCCCCGAACCTGGCCTTTACCGGGCCCGATGGTGCCTCGAGTGTTTTGAATATCGTCGATCCGAGGAAGGATTACAGTACCAGCGTAATTGCACAGTCGATATTGAGTAACGGAAATCTGTTTTGCGTGAGAGAATATCCAGGGTTCGAAAACCGTCAAGGCTGAAGCTCTGACGAAGATCGGACATTACATTTCGATGAGGGACTGATCGTGCACGGAGACTCATACGTTTCAATCAACTTCAGAATTAACGCGCGTGCAGGACGGTGAGGAACTGCATCATCTCAAGGCGAGTGGTTTCATCGTTTCGAAATCCTGATCTCCTACTACTGCTGGCATTTGCTTGTTCCAGAGTAATGCGCGGGGTAACTACAGCCTCGGGATAAATCGACGGAACGTAATCAGACCAGCTTCTTCTCACCCTTGAAGTCGGAGACGAGATACCGATGAATCAAGTCGGTCGCAAGGATGTCGAGTGTTCGTCGTATGTAAATGCACGCCGCTATGTGGAATGAGTCAAGAATCAGTGATTTTTAATGCGTCAGAATCGTTGCGTACGATGCGGAAGCGTGTCTCTTGGAATGAACCGCCTCTCTTCGCGGTCTTCTCTTTTGTTGGGAACTGCACACTCTAATCAAAAGACAAAGAGTACCACAATATGACGTATACAATATAAATATTGAATTCTTCTTTATTCGAGAGAAGAACATGTGGAATTGAAGACTTGGATAGGAAAAATCGTGGAGCCACTGTCCCACGCTTGCGAAATATGTGAAAACGGCTTAACGTCGTCCGATTGAATGCCTCGACTACTCCGGCACCGGCGGCCGCTGGCCGCCCCCTAGGGACCCTTTGAATCCGGTTCCGGTGCTGCAGCCATTTCCGGGTGAACGCTGCTCTTTGAGGGTGGTGGCCGCGAATGTGCTCAGTCACTTAATCCTCCCTTCTCGCCACCGGCATTGCCACTGCCACTGCCACCGGTACCCCGTTTTCATCCCCTCAGAACCCGCCATCAAGCCATTGCCCTTTCCGAGCCATAAAACATTCCGTGAACTGACGGGACGCCCCATAAGATTTCGCAGACAACCCATCAACCCGGAGCATCTCCGTGTAACGTTTCGGTTCCTGGACTCGCTTTTGGGACCCCCATTGATTTCCGCGAGGTCATCCCCGCCGGAGAGGAGGACGTGATGTGTTCCATCGCCCAACGCGGGGACAGAGTCTGTCTGCTTTCTTTGACTCGCGGTTTTCGTCTCTCACCTCGCCTGACGAGCTGCGGTGTTTTATGACGTGGTTTGTAATTGGGTTTTCTTCACCGAGCGATTTTGTCAACACTTCAATTAACCTGGTTACCTCGGGAAGTACGTGGTCGGTGTGAATCAGCCGAAACGTGCGGATTCGAAGAGATCGAGCGATGATGTAGAAGAAAGTTTGGTGAACGGAGCGTGATTGAAATCACATACCTGCCTTGGTGTAATTACAAAGAGACACGTTCCACAAGCGTGTGTACATCGATATAATTTTCGGTTGTAAATTCCGAACAAATTACTCGATTGATTTAGATGAAATTCGATATGAAATGTCGAAACTGTCGTCGACTTGAGTATATGAATTGTCAAGATCGAATCTTTCCGTATGGCATAAATTTCTCAGTGTAAGCTTCTCGGTTTTATCTCCGAAGAGGACAGAAACGCTGACAAAGACGAGAGCGAACTAGCCAAAATCTCAATTGCTCGAGCTGGTGCGGTCTCATCGTGTTTCGTGTGAGTTTATTTTTTTTATTCCCCTCACCAACGACATATTTGATGCCCTCCCGCGGGATTGTCGATAGGACTAGGACTACTCTGGCGGGCGACAGGCGCAGCATTACGCGGCAATTCGCCGAGGCTATTCTGTCCGATTGTTATGCAAACCCTCCGGATGTCGAAAAGCTCTGGGCCGTTTGCTTTTATCGTCGGTCCCTCTATAGGCCTCTGCCGCACAGCGTTTTCTCGACAGCGTTACGCCCGCCTACGTCCGACACAGGGAAATGGCATACGAAAAGGAGTGAAACCTCAAACGTGTAGTTTCCATTCGCTCTAGTCGTGAATCCGAAAAGGGAAAACAATCGGCACTCGGACGACACGTTTCGTCGACTCTCAGGCCACAGTCTCGGCGAGTAGCACTTTGCGCACTTCCTTCCGTCTCCAATCGTTCCGGACTTGATAGAAACGGTCGAATAACCGAAAGGACCGACCAGGGCGGACTTCCACGATTCTGCTTGCGCGGATACCGTGACGTCAGCATGACAAGCATCGCATAAAAAGCACATTCGCGTCAGTGAGTCCTTTTGCGGAGGATTCACTCAGACGGAAACGTATAAAGGGATGGATGATACCGTGGCTGGAGGGGACACGGTCTCGCGATCGCCCATCCCCGTCTCCGAGAGTCGGGACGAAACCCGGGGGATGAATAGTGGGAACTGATGAATCTTCCAGCCTCGTATATCCTGGGGCTACGCGACCCTCGCGTACCCTAGCCGTTGACAAGGGCAAGTTGTAGCCGGGATAATTGGAAGACAAAGACCGTCTTCAATAGGCGCTGATGTCTCCGTTTAGGATGATCGTTAACGGCAAGAACGACTGGACACGACCAAAGCGAGCCGATTGTTCCACAGTCCAAAGGACCACATGGTTTTCTTCAAGATGTGGCAATATTCTTACCGCTGAGAATAAAAATGGAAGTAGGTATAAAGAATTCGTCAACGTAACTATGTCGATCATGATTTGTCCTCCCACATGTGGCCTCGATGCGTTATAGCCGTTCGTTCCAAGTGGTACGGAAGAAGTATACACAGGCATAAGCGTGGGTCGTAAAAATGGATTGAAAAAAAAAAGAAACTACAAAATGGCGATGCTAAATTTCTAGCTCGCCAATCACAGGTGTTGGCTAATCCAAGGATTGCGAAATCAACGCCCATAGTTGTGAGTACCTGAATTATGTTGTGACGAAGAGTGAGAAATTCGTCGGTGACTCAGTGGCGGTAATTTGGGTATATTCTGTCGTCGAGTAGTGGAACAGCATTATTTTTGGTTGATAGAACGGTATAACAAGGGGAGACAGCTCAATCTGAGATATTGTCAAATTTTTAATTAAATTTCGTTCAATTTCATTGGTCGAAAGTCTTACGGTCAATTTGATTTTTAATCTCCTTGAAACTGGCAGCTTTTACGACTCATGTCGTCCGTTTAATTGGGCGTTGCGTAGCTCAGGCTCAGCTATTGCTTCTCCGCCTCGTTACAGTTTTAACATTTGGCGGGACATTCAAGAAACGTACGTTATAGTTACGCAATTTAAAAGCCATAATACAATAAGAAAAATTGCTATAGCAATTCTTAGACTCCTGTACAGACCCGGTCTCTGCATACTTGTCATGACAGATTGTCAAGCAGATAAAAATCTCCTAATTAAATCAGTGCAGAATCAACCCACTCGTCCAGGAATTACCCAAGAAAAGAAAGGAGATATAAAAAAGACTTTTATTAACTGGTTAGGAAATAACCTCGCCGCCAAGCACAAGTTCATCACTCACTCGCTTCTCGGTTAATTACAGACCACTGGACGATCTCCGCACAAACTTGCCTAGACTAACAGGTATTAACACAATTTCAGCTCGTAACTAAATTAAGTCACGATCTTTTAGATCGAGAAAGTCCAATGACTCATATTCTTCTTATTCTTTCGAAAGGTCACCTCCTCAGCTCTCGAGACAAGTGACCCATGGAGTTTGTGACTGATCCACAAAACGAGGGTAAAAACGGTCTGACCACGGAGTTTTGTGGTAACCTGACAAAAATCCACGGTGTCATATAATCAGTCGACTGAGTCACTGCAGGCTCGAGAAATAACCTTCCGAGTGTGGCTGCTGCAGTCCGAACGAAAGCGCATTGCTTCCCAGCGGGGACTCCTCCTCCGGGAACATTTACTGCTGGATACTTCTACTGACCCAGAGGGCCTCGGAGGAATCGGTTTATCGCGGCATTGTTTCGTCGGGTATACGTCTTGGCTCGTAGCATAATACGGCCCATCGCACGTTCTTGACTCGACGCTGTTGGTCCAGGGTTGGCGACGAGGGAGGCGACGGGCTTAGGTGTAGCGGCGACCATAAAGCAAGATTAATGAGGCGGGAGTGCACCGGGTAGGCGAGAGACGCGAGACGACGGGGGAGTCCGGTGGCGCCAGCTGACCGACAGCCGACTCACAGCCACCCATTCCCACCCGCATGACCACCCTATGGACCTGCAGTCCATCCATCTCCCATCTTCGTCCGGGGTTATACGCAGGTATAGGAGGACTGCGCTGCCTCCGAATGGTGGGCATAGGTAGCCGTATGTAAATCGACGTCTTGCCGCTGCAGCACGACGTACTTATGCATAGATACCGTATACCTGCCTACCTTTATTACCATGAACCGACGGCAACGATAAAAGTACCATTTTCATCTCCGCACATGAGAGAAGATGCGATCACGTCGGAGTCGATCCACTGCTTTACGCATCTCAGCCTCGCCGATGACTCGACGACTTTGACCAACCAATTAGCCGCTAATGGTTCCACTAATTGTGAAGCTTCGGAAAGGTTCCCGTATACCGGTGAAAAATTCACGGCTAGTTAAGAGACGAGCCATTTATTTATATGATCTTTAGTTGGCAAACATGACTGTAGCGGCGTTAGGAACTTTTTACATCCCAGGTTTCGTTATCCGACAAAATATCAGTGGCACTAGGTTGAAAGGAACTCGAAAGTTGGTTGGACGAGGAGTTGGGTCGGCCAGACGGGAATCCCCCGAGATCACGGCCGGGTCGCTAGCCACCAAACGTCTTGCGACTTTGGTTTCCGAGGGTCCGAGAGACCGCAGGGAACTAGTAAACGCCGACAACGAGCAAACGGCACCTGAGAACGTTTTATAGGTTCGTAAACCTCGCCGCAGGCGCCCGACGTAGTAATTAGCTATTGTTTCGCTAACGCCCCTTGCAATGAAACGCGTCCTGCACCAGGCTACATCGGTCTCCGGTCGATTTCCTGAAATTCGTATTGTCTGGCTTTCAGATATTTCTCACGGTACGCCAGACCTCGGTTCCTGCATCGGATCGTAATTTCTGAGTCAACACCGCAGTCTGCCTACCTTTGGAAATTTTTACTCTCATTTATGGCGAGTCTGTCTGCGAAACAGGTGGTTTGCTTTCGAACTTGCAATCTCAGCTAGTTCTTCATCCCAACAGCTTCGAAAGTAATTGTGTTTACAAACGGCGAGCAAAATTACCGGGAAAAATCGGACAAAAGAAACTCGCTTACAGGTGCTGTACGAGTTTCGCAAACTTTTTTTTTCTGTACTCTATGTATTTACTTACACACGGTCGTGTTTTATCGAGGTACGAGTTATAGCCGACCAAGTTAAAGCCACGTACTAAGAGTGATGCGTAGGAACGAATTTTAGACGAAGGCACCCCCAGGGTCGTCAATTTTACCATAATTTTCTTCCCCTCGTTCGGTACGCTGGACCCAAACGATTCGTTATCATACCGTACGCGCTGAAACCCTGGTTATGTATACATGCGTAAATTAATAGATGTATGTATGTACATAAACAAGCCCGTTTTATAGCGGGGTGAGAACGTTGCTTGCGGTGTTCCAGACAATTCAACATCCCACACAAGCACACGGTCCGGCTGGGATCGCAATCACGTAATCGCGAGCCGTGCCGACTACTGCCTATACGCGTATAGCCGTTCTGCCATTCCCGCCAGGCGCCGCACTCTTTTGTCTTTGTCTTGTTTCTCCGTTTTTGCCTCCGCGCCCGTTCCCCGTTCGCCGTAGCAGCTCGCGGTATCCCGCGCGGTACGGAACCACTACATGTATACAGGATTTTGTTTTTTGTCATAAGACCGCATCCCCTCCTACTCCCGTATTATTGTACACCGAGGCAAGGTGTTGACAGCGGAAGAGGCAAGATTCTCTGCCGCAGGTAAACTCATTGTCTATCCTCAAGCGAAATGACACTTCGGTATGTATATCATCGTGACTCAGAGAATAATACGTACTCGGAAAGCTGTTGATCACGCTGGTAGCTCTGTTCTCATTGCCTCGGGCAATTCGGTGTAGCCCAAAATGAAAGGTGTTGTCTGACTCTAAACGCACCTAAATTAGGCCGTACGGCAATAGATTTCGGTACGCTAATACACATTATTATATAGCCGTCTGATCGTATAGTTCCGTCGATTCACTTGCCAGTCATAATATCAAGGAAGTGACATGAAATCGGTATATGAATGTAATTATATCTCATAATTTGGACCCCTGTTCATATATTTATTATATAGTCGTTGCAGAAGTGGTGATGACACGATCCAAGGTACTGCAGATATCGCCGATGTTCTTAGTGCTAGCGATCCAGCTCAGTCCGGGCGCCCGGGCGTCTCTTCCCAGTCGAACAAATGTGCGCGAGACACTGTATATATATAGGATCCGACAGTGTGGCGCCAGCCTTTGCGTATATATATGCGATCTCCCGGTCGCTTCGTCCTCCGCTTCGGCGTTGTACCCCGTGCCCGAGAGTTTCAGCATCCTATTGCTTTTAGGGAGAGCAATTCATCTTCGACGACTCTGCATGTCGTCGTTTGATCCCCAGAGGCAAGATCTGCTAATCCACCGAAGTCAGAAATTAGAACAAATCTCGTCATCGATTAGGACAACCGATCACAGGTTTCTTTACTTTAGTGCGAAGAATGCGAGTCATGTCCACGTGTATTGATAATTCGATGGTCCAAGGTTGACGTTCGCATGTGGTGTCAGCCTTGGCATCGGGATGATTTTTTGGGTCGAATCAGTGCGGAGTGAAGGTCGCGCTAATTAATATATATTATCGACAAAGAGAAGCGATGGTAATTCCTTCTCCCACGGACACACGGTGTATGCATGCGGGTACCTACAACCGCGTGCGCATGGTAAAGAATCCGTGTCTCGTTGACTCCCTCTCGTGCAGCACGTTGTCCTCGGGACTGCAGTTCACAACGCGGACGACCCATATATGGTCAGTTGCTGTATAATTCATCGGTACACACACACGCACACATGCGAACACCTTCTTCGGCATAACCTAACGTAACGCAACGCGTAACAGAGATCTGAAACGAGACGCAGCATGCCGCTTACATGCAACAGATGCACTCCTGCACGTTGAAGACTGGCTATTATTTTTCTAATCGTCAAACAATGATGACACGGATTGAGAAAGTGTCCGTCACACGCAAACGCTCGAATAAATTTCTTGCGTCGCAATATATGCGGGTCTTAAACTGATAAGTACTCCTCTATCCGTCCTATTAGGTTTCGGTGTTGACCAGCTAATAGCTACGGTAACTACCTGAAGCAGTCGCGACGTCGGGACGTAGCTCCGATAAACGGCCCAGAAGGAAGGGTTAATCTGTGACCAAAGCTAATTAAGCTCCTTCGTTGACCCCAGATCAGGCACTGGCTTCGAAATAAGAATCTCAACGTAGCAGGCGTGAGAGATCGTGTCCGTAAGACTGGGTCTGCGATTTGTTCGGGAAAGTACACGTTCCTCGCAGTACCAGCAATTTCGCTACCGACCGGATTGATATCGAAAGGTCCGAGTTTAAGTCCACCTGCAATCTATGATTCGAGCGTAGTTTGTTAGCCGGGGAAGCTGAAAGCGAAGAGGTTGAGAATCCGAAGCGGTCTCAGGGCGAACCCTTTCTTTTAATTATCCAGTCGGCTAACGGGTCGAGAAGGGACCAAGAGAGGCTGGAGTCGGGCGAGAAGATCAGGCGTGAAGCGATGGACGGTATCGATTAATTCTCTCTGACCACAGGTATAATTGAGCGAGCAGTCAGCCCTCTGTCTCGTTTGCCCGCGTCTCTGGTCGGCCCTAAATTCGACCACGTCTTGCCTCGAGCGTCCCCAAGGATCGGTTGATTCCCCGCTCCTGCGGAGCCTCTGCAATCGGTATGAAAGAAGAGTCTTTCTATTAGATGTGACCTTATGTGGTTGCCGAGACGTATCTTATCGGTACCCCGGAAGAGGATTTCATCAATCACGGTTATTTTAATCGATTTTTAATTCCTACACACGGGTGAAATTGCCGCGTTCGGTAAGCTTCGCCTCCGACAACCCCGTGGGAATGCGATGCCCGATTCACCGGTTATTCATCGCGTCCGGTAATTGAAGAGCATACTTTCGCAAGCAAACGTCATGTTACATTATACCTGTTACCGATCCATCTCGAGGTAATTCTGAAGTGGATTTTCATGCGCTTCGAACTACGGCCAGTTGGCGACGCAATTAGGGAACTCGGAGCGTCCATATTTATGAGTCACCAAAAAAAACCAGTGCCTTAATTCTTGCGCGACAGATAATGATAGCCTGCGTTGATTCGTCGTATTGATAAATTCTCAGAGTGTGAATTCCGTCGAAAATTCCGGACCGGCATTTACAACGAAACTTGATAAACTGCAGCGTGTCTACCAGCCATCGTCGGTGTACCGTGAAAGGTTGATTACGGACTGCTCTCGTTTAGCGTCCTGGGTGCAGCTTCTGGGACCCGTAGAAGATTGAATTTGGAAACGATTCTATTGTCGTCTCAAGATAGATTGGAATTAGTTGCATAGGGTGTTGGAATGGGAGGAGGGGCAGTCTGGCGCCGTTTAGACTGCAGGCAGGCGGCCAGACAGGTGCAACCGTCGTCACCCGAGCGACCCGCGTACCCCCGCGGGATCGCCGATCGACACACATATTCGGTGTTCGGCTTTTGATCAACTAACAAAAGACGATATTATCAGAAAATATTTCTCTCGAGACGTACCCAAAAATCACTCACGTCCGTTATCAATAATCCTGTGCTTGCAGCTATCAGTCCTCGAATCTCGTTGTTCGTGCAAAAATAGCTGAGCGTCTGTCTATAGTATGATACTTTTTTCAGATGGGATGCAACACGCATTGCTTTCGTGTATAACGGGTCACCTGTTGTGCAGGCGCATTCGTTACTTCGATAAATCAACTCGCTTTGAACTGAATAGCACCGCTCTGAAGTTAGGCGCTACGATCTGATTGGCTGAATTGGCATATCATTTCAAAATCATTTCAAAATCATTTTTAGCCCCAACGCGAATACGCCTCTGATTAGATTGACAATACATTTTTTCTGGACAAAGATTCGTGGACTCGAATGAAACTGTAAGCTTTTCAGATTTTGAAGTTCTTTTATTCGGGTAAGTTTTTCTACAACATTTATTGCTCTCATTCGTATCTTCATGTTTTAGGATTTTTATCGAATGTTTGCTTGCGAGTTATTTTGTGTGTTTCGAGTATAGTAAACTAATTGTTACTGAAAACTACTCAAGGGGCAGCAGGGGACTGAGCCAACTGATTTACGATTGATATGCGACTCAGTGGGTGTGTTGCACTTTCATTTGTTTACACATAATCACATATCAATCGTAGTAGCTAAGCCCACTGCTGCCACCTGGAATGGCTTCGTGTAACTATTTCAAAAACAAAATAAGCACTTTTTTCTATTGAGGATTCGGGAGTATCGTTCCATCTAGCCGTTTGTTCATAATATAGAAATCTAACTCATCGACTAATTGTCAGAACAGTAATTTCTTATATCAAAGTATACACAAAAGATAGATTATGAAATATCAACTGTTAACATTGATTCAGAAAGTATTACCATACCATTACTATTTTATTTAGGAATAAGGATTTTGTCGTTATTTTTGCGTGAAACAAAGATGCTTCAGGATGTAGGTGTTCAGTATTTCATGTGGAATTCCGCTATCATCTTCTTTTTCGCTTCTGTTACGCGTAGGCTTTGATATCAGTGGAAATAAGTGACGCAGCTACTTGGTTGGTAAAGATCGACTATAGCATGCTCTTAACAGTTATGATACAACGGGATTGCATCGGTGGCGTCATCGCTCTTCTGATCATCCGAAAGACATGATAACAAATGCTGGCAACACCGTCCAGTCGGTATTGCAGAGACCGTGGACTTGCGTGTCTGACGTTTTAGACACTGATATATATATCAGTGGTTTTAGATCAGTGGTTGTTCTTTTTTCGCTGTGTCTAGCCGCACGTAAACCCGTGGCTCCAACACGGGACCCGTGCCTGCAGCATAGGCAGAGAATCATACAACACACACACACAGATGGGTACAACCCAGACAGTGTTCTATAAAAGATGCTGAGTTGCAGGCACGGGTCCCGTGTTGCAGCCACGGGTTTACGTGCGGCTAGACGCAGCCTTCTTTTTTTCCTCCTTATTTTGAACCTGTTGATACAACTACCGTTTTGTATTTTCCCGCTCAGAAGGAAAATTGTAGGTTATAGAGTTCAATAATATTAGTGATTGATAAGATTGTGGTTTGGGAACGGTTGTGTACGATATGTCAAACATCGTACGATATTCAAGGAAAAAAATAAGTAAAAACATGAGCTGTTACGCTCCCCGACGATATTCGGACCGCCGCTACACGCCCAGACGTATGAATAATCTTTCATCCTGTGTTTCGGCAGTTTCTACCCTGATTATCACCCTTTATTGTACAAAAATATATCGTTGACATTCACCGATGGTTTTGTGACGCTTGATAACCTGTGAAATAAGTTTGTAGCCATTCGAATAAGGGAAATGTCACTCGCCACTTTGGCCTTATTCTTTGCTCTCGTTCACCAAATACTGGGATCTAATTCGTCAACGTGTGATAACTGGGACGCACGCAAAGGGGTGAGAGATAAGGATTTGAATAAATCTCTTGTTATTTCAAATTTCCTCCAGTCGAGATGACGAACAAATTTATTTTAGACAATTTCCAACGCTGATGTGGGTCTTAATCACACTCAGCCGACGGAATTCACCGGTTGTAAGTCCAGAAATTTTCTCTGAGTACCGACCTTGCATTTCTTAACGTCTGAATATCTTGACGTTAATTTTTCTCGTGGTTCGTAGACTGCAATGACTTCAGAGGCGAAGGGAAACCTTATGACTGGGAAAATTTTGCGATACCCCAATGGATAATCAGTCGTGATAATGGCCGGAACGATAACGTTACTCTCAGTGTGACGATATCCAACAACTGGTTTCACCGTGAGTTGATACATCTCGTGAAAACGTACCTTCTTCACTGATAATACGCCTTTCCCATCATTTTCTTTGCTCGTAGAATTGATCATTCGAACCCAAGCTTTTACTGGTCCGGAGGGAGACAAGCCGCACTGTAAAAAAATAGAATTTGGTAAAAACGATCTGCCCGATCGAATAAGAGTGCCCGTTGCGGTACAGAGTGGAACAAGAGTAACCATTCAATTCGTTGGTCGTGGCGAAAATGGCAATTCTTTCAGGGAATATTCCGTGCAGGTTCAACAATCCGGTAGATTTGATAATCGATAATTATGATAGCATAGATATTTTTTTTTTTCAAAATTCAACTATCGTTTTTTTTTAATATACTTTCACTTGATACTCAGGCGGAATATTTGCATACGTTGATACAACGTACACCAGCAAAGTAAGATTGTATGTACAGCCACAGCCAGAAGGGGTCGATCGCTACATTGGAGAATTACGGGAACAGATCAATCCCGAAACTCATGAGTTTGGAGTGGTAGAAACGTTCGATATAACTAAAGAACGACCGGTCCATACCGCCTGGGTCCACACAGACGGTGCCGTTTATGATTTCAGACTCACTCCAGTGGTGAACGGAACAAATTGTTCCGTTACCGGGACTGCAGGCTTCGTCATGTGTAAGTAGCAGCTGTGAGATGACTTTGTAGAATCTGCTTGAGACATAAGATTTCCGTTATCAGTTGGAGGATCATCAAAGCTTATTTCAGAATTTGAGAGATTTTAATGATATTAAGGAAATTCCGCTAGATTCTCATACAGTTGTACCTCAGACACAAGCGATTGAATCGTTTTGTACGTGATTATTATTGTTCTGTCTATAATTATTTTTTCTTATTAACTTACAGCAAGGTCACCCGCTCAGTTATTCGTACTGATTTTCCTCTCCGTAGTGATGCTAGTCACATCATTCTTCATCTTGCGTCGAGTATATATCTGCTACAGAAATCGGGGTACGGCATAGTTGAAATAACTCTGTTCATTCACCTTGCGAACATCCACAGAACGAAATTGATTACTTTGTACTAATCATTATCTTGATATTTTGATTATTTCACAGTATGGCGCTACGTCAGAGTACGCTTGCTCATGATATACAACTCTACACATCCGTCCCACATAAAAGTTGTAGAGCAACTCGCTCTTTTCTTGAAAAACTGCAACATTGATGTTATGATCGACATGTGGGGTATCGACAAACGTCAGGATCGGGTGAGGATAATCTCTTGGTAATATTCCCAAACAGTCTGTTCACATCGCTCTACCGATATCACAACAAAGTTTCTTTTGGGTACAGAGACTCGTGATAATACTGTGCGTAATTCACTTGGCGCAAGATTCTACGGAGTCGTTTGATTAGCTGTAGAATAATTTATAACCCTGCGATATGTGATATGAGTTTGATGACGATTATTTACTCTTCTTCTTCTCATGAAACTTATGAAAGAAAGTTGCTGATTACCTAATTTCGGTTCCTGTTTTTTGTAGAATCCGAATCTCTGGTGTGACGAATCATTTGCAAAGGCGGACATAGTCGTCGTTGTATCATCACCGCCGGAGACATGTTACACCGGATCGGACAGACCGATTCATGCATCTACACAGGAACATGCTATCAGATTGATTGTCGAGAATTATCCTCGCAAGGATACCGAGGCCAAATATAATAAAATATACGTCGCTGTTGAGTTGCCGTATTCTAAACGGGCAGGTCTACCTCCTGACGCTAGGAAATTCAAGCGTTTTGCCATTCCTGATCAATCCAAAGAACTCTTGAATTATTGTCACAAGACAGATTACACAGATATGTTCAGTAAATGGAAAAATAAGCAGGAGCTAATTCAAAGCATCGAAACCGCAGAATCCCATATCTTGAAGGGTCAACCGGTCAGTGAACCAGAAGATGATAGGGAATTGAATGGTGGGTTGATTTCTATTGTTTTGTGTCTAATTCTTCAATTTTCTATCCAGCTAATGAGGTCCCGAGCGGGAGAAGCTCAATGTAGTTGGCAGAACTCTGCCAGAGACCTTTTATGTGCAGTTAATAGAGTTCGCAAAGACAAATTCGTGCGATTGGCTAGTTTTTATGAAATTACTTCACTACGTTTCTCGATGGAATCAATGGCTAAACAAATTTTGAAAACCAAATAGTTGAAATATTATCATTGCCCCACGATATTTCCACGCTCTGGATCCTCATTCTTCAAGATTTCAAATTCTTCTGTGCTACGCGGAGATCATTCCAGAAAACTACCTATGGGTGGTTAATTCACCCTGTTATAATAATTGTCCAATTATTTTCCAGAGGTAATATTCGTAGAAGATCGCAAAGTGCCTGAGGACAATAGCGAAAGTGGCGTATACGACGAGGAAGGTTTTGTGTCGGACAAATTCAGCACAGACAATAGTATAAACCAAGAATTCATTAACAAAGAATGTGACAAAAAATATGGCACACCACTCGAGGACTTGAATCTAACTGGCATTAAGAGCAAAAGTGAATCAGAAGATGAAAGTGTAACCCTGGAATCTAAGTCACCGCCAGACTGTCATATTTTGATGGTGTGAATTAGAGTAAGGAGATTTCTTGACTTCATGGGACACAAGAAGCTGTGCCTTCATCCTGATTTCGAATTGAGAGAACTTGATGAAATGCAAACCTCAGTGATCCAGATTCCGCAAATCCGTCGCACAGATAACCCGAATCCCTGGGAGAAGTGCAACCCACAAGAACGCTGATAACGTGAGGATGCTACGCTTCATTAGCTCATGACGAAAGTGAATAGAAAGTATATTCTCTCTTCATTCAAGCAATCAGTCTTCCGTTTTTACGAGCAATTTGCACACGCGTGATAAAAATTTGGTTGTTATATGCCGAGATGATCGATCGCCAACAATGTCAAGAATCGATGCGCAGTTGATCTATATTTGCAACTTGCACTGTACATACCTTTGTATTTTCCCAACATTATCGTTAGAAATGTTATTCCTCCATTTTTTTCTTTGTCACGATCGCCAACATATGTGTCTCATCTTCGCAGGCTTGTATTGAAAATACTCTTTAGCCCTGTGCGACGAGTACGAACTGATCAAACTGTTCAAGCTTTGATATTGTGTTTGTAAATTTCTGTTCGCCGTTCATCAACTCACACCGTATCTCTGCCGTATTCTTGTTAACTTGAACTTGAACCTATCTTGCGGTTTGATTATTGAAGTTTTTCTTTGCAAAGTTGGTTGGAGAAAAACAACACCGATCGTAGAAACGACACCGATCGTAATAACTGACTACCAAGCGGTGGCTCGTGGTGTGAATAATTGATAACAGGTTAACGCTTTTTACAACCCAGTTGTTTAAATTTTGTTGGGGCCTCTCGGATTCCATAGAAAAGTTCCTCAATTTCATATTATACAGCAGAAATTGGATCATTGCATCATTATCTCGTGAACATCCAGTTTTTTTACAGACCGAAAAAAATCCGATCGAAGAAGTGTCCAAGAAAATCTACTGGAACCTTGTGTGTTCGTTTCATCACTCACCATTTCAACACAAGAACAAGATGAAAATTCATTTGGACTTCCACTGTTCTCTGTTTCGTTTCAGGAGTACGTGGAGCTTGTTCTTCGTCAACTTTATATGATCATAAATATTATAGGATATGTGAAACAGTTTTGAGCTTCTAATCACAGTGTATACATTTTACAAGCATATATTTTATTCGTTTATGGAAAAAGCCTAGCCCGATGTAATTTGAGAATAATAGAATTCGTATTAAGTACGATTTTCCTGAACTTATAATGAAAGAAATAATAAATTTTCACAGGCTCAATCCTCAGGATTTCCCATTTCACCTCTTGTGGTGTCATGGTGTCACCAGGGACACGTTATTTCCTTATCACCGAAAAAAATGTATTCTTATTTCTAGTAGGTACAGTAACATACTAATCGTACATACTAAACGAATCCTCTAAATGTTTAGTATATTTCCACCTAAATAAACCTAAAATTATCAGTTTGTCTATTTCCGCACAGTAAATCACGAGTACGCGTGTTCTCACAACCTTCGAAATAATTCCACCTACTGCATTATTATCATCAATATTATTTTCATGATCATCATCATAATAATCATTCTTATTATCAATCTCATCATCAATATCACTTTCATGATCATTATCATTATCGTCATCAATATCATATTCATGATCATTATCAATATTCTCAATATTATTATCATTCAGACATTGTCATTGTCATCATCAATATCATTTTCATGATCATTATCATTATCCTATCACTTGACTACGATTAGGTCAGAAAAAATTATTGTTATACGTTTTTTATATGATAAATGTAAAATATGAATACAAAATTAAAATAAAACGATTTTTCTATAATTCCACTGATTTCTCCTTTGGGATGCTTTTTTTACGCGTAGAGTATATATGGGGCATTCCACGCCAACTCGACCAGTCTTAAACCCCGACCATCTCAAAATCTTTTCATATTTTTTTCTCTCATTCTACTCAGTAAAAAACGCGTCCTGAATTTTTTTTAGATTTTTCTATCAAACCGTTAATTTGTTATAAATTTTTCAAGTTTTTTGAGAAAGCCCCTTTTTAAAAATCTGAA